>JAHREE010149599.1:100395-113178 GCA_033628505.1 Tringa tobata | reverse complement strand
TGGGGCTCTTTAGCCTCAAGAAGAGAAGACTGAGGGGAGACCTCATCTATGTTTACAAGTTCCTAAAGGGTGGGTTGAAGGATGATAGAGCCGGACTCTTTTCAGTGGTTTCCAGCGATAGGATGAGGGGCAATGGGCACAAGCTGGAACATAGGAAGTTCTACTCAGATATGAGGAAAAACTTCTTCACAGTGAGAGTGACAGAACCCTGGGACAGGCTGCCCAGGGAGGTTGTGGAGTCCCCTTCTCTGGAGATTTTCAAGACCCACCTGGATGCAGTCCTGAGTGATGTGCTCTGGGCAATCCTGCTTAGCAGGGGAGTTGGACTGGATGATCTCTAGAGGTCCATTCCAACTCTGTCAAATCCATGAATCCTCACTTTCTGGGTTTAAGACTAGTACTGTGAATGGAACCTGTCTCATTCCATTGCCTATTTAAGGGAACCAGTGGAAGTTGGCCTCTGTGTTAGATCTCAGTTGTGAGTGGGTGGTGTGAAACCTCTTCCGACCCCAAATTCATTGAGGAAACTTGGATTTGTATTTTTAAGGCAAAAAAAAAAAAAGAAAGCTCTGAATCAATGCTTAACCTATGTATGATGATTGTTGGGAGGAAAAATTATTCTCTGGGAAAAGACTGATGCACCTTTATTGCTTTTTTTAATCATCTGCTTCTGAGATTCACACGTAGGCTATACCGAATATATCACTGCTCTGGTTTCATAAGATTTTCCTCATGCTTCTGTAGGCAAACTATATTTTGGAAGTTTGTGTGTGGTCAATCAAATGTTCTGTGAGTGTACATTGTACCAGTGAAGCTGTTACAAGAAATTAATGATTTCACTTTAAAACATGTCTTTGCAATGGAAATAACTTTGTTCCTCTGGAAGTAGAGAAACAAAGAGCTGTACAAGCTGTAGCCATTACAGTACTTAATACTGAAGTACTTCCTGCTTTCTAAAGTAACTAGTACTTACTAGGTTCTAAAAGCTAGTCCTGTCTGCATTATTAACAGTGAGCAGTACCCAGGAGTTAGTAAAATGGGAACTGGAATTCTTTGTAGTCATTCCTAGCTCAGGAAACTGAAATAATAAGCAGAGTCAAGCAGCTGTTTTCATCTTGCCATTAATAGTGATTTGTATAACATGCTTTTTGAAGTCGCAGAGATACAGAGATGCTAACATTTGGTACACATACAGTGTTACTAAGTGGTCGCAGTTAGAGAAAGGCTGGTTTGACTCTGTATGTACTCCAGTGGCTTAAAAGCTGTTAAGTGTCATACTTCCTAGTGGGATTTTTGTCTGACTAGTTGTTTTTGATTTCTTTTCACAGTTAGCATACTTCTATCAGAGGAAAGGTTGGAAGACATGTTTAATATGTGCAGATACATACAGAGCAGGTAATGCAGTCTTCAACAGTGTGGTTCTTTATCTCTAGTACTTACAGTTGTTTGTTTTTTTTTAAATAGTCCCTTGACTATACCTGTCTTACAGGTGCTTTTGACCAGTTAAAGCAGAATGCCACAAAAGCAAGAATTCCATTTTATGGGAGGTAAGTGTCTTTTGGAATCAGTTTGGAGAACGATTCAACTCCAACAATGTTCTTTATTGAATATCCCACGCTAAGCCTCAGTCAGTATTGCCAAATTACTTAAATTTTATTATAATATTTGCTTTGAACAGATGAAAATTCCACCTAGTTCAGTATACTGTCTGCCAGTTGTAGCAGGTAGAGGGATAGTGTAAGAAGAGATTAGGTATCCAGGGATAACTCCCTAGAATGTTCTCTCAGTTTCTAGGCCTTTACCAGACACATTCCGATTTTCAGGAAGTATCTTTACAGATCAAAGGATACAGGTATCACTGCTGGATAGGTCCAGCAGTAGACCTAAAGTAGCTTTTATAAAGCTGTAAATAATTTTCCCCTAAGCTTCACTGTAGATGTACTGTCTGGGTACTCACTTAAATCTTACTGAGGTTAGTAGAACTTAGTGCAGTCTTCAGCAGGTGAGACTACTCAGTGAGCTGAAGCACAAAGGACTGTAAGGGCAAATGGCTTAGGAAGGCGTATTTTAAATCAATTTTTGCTTTACATAAGAGAGAGTCCCTCTTGAAATCCAAATCGGTTTACAGTCAAGTGATGAAGTTTGAATTTGTTTATTTGGAAACAAAGAATGGTATATATAGATGTTTCTCTTTGTGATCAGTTATACAGAAATGGATCCTGTAATTATTGCCTCAGAAGGTGTTGAGAAATTTAAGAACGAAAACTTTGAAATAATCATTGTTGATACAAGTGGACGTCACAAACAGGAAGACTCTTTGTTTGAAGAGATGTTACAAGTTGCTAATGCCATAGTGAGTAGTTTCAAGAAATACAGTAACTTCTGTTACATTAACTTGACTGTAATTTGTTTATATTTGTCTCCTAATGTCCTATATGGATTTTGCTCCTCTGGAATGCGTCAGTGCTTTAACTGCTAGATTATATTGGAAATTGCAAATCGATGTGAATGCACAAGGGCTGGATGATCAGTGGGTGGTACTTCTGTGTGTGTAATTCAAGGATGCTTGCCCATAATTAGACTACTGCTTCTGCTTTAACTTTTCAAGATCTTTGCATTGAGAAACTAGATAAAAGAACCAATCTGATCTGTTTTTCTGGAGCTATGTGTACTAAATTTTCTGCTTTTGTCACAAATAATTGCCCTGAAACAGAGCAGATGATTGGATAACTTTAAACAGTTTTGATATGTAAATGAAGCTGGTGTTGCATGTATGGGTTTTAAAAGTCTGGCTATTTGTTTGATCCTGTGGTCTTGCATGACAATGTGACACTTCCCACACAACTCCTGCTACTGGCTAACTTGTTTTTAGAGGAATGGATGTCTTAAAGTTACCAAATGGAACATGTTGTTAGCCGTTAATTGCTTGTAGATACTAATTAGCTTGTTGGCTCAGCTAGTGGCTAAAATAATTCAAAACGTAAGTAACAACTGTAAACCTATTAAATGTTAACATTTGGTGTTGTATATAAGTGTTTCTTATAGTAATACAGCATCAGAGTTTTCAAATGGTCCTTGGGCAATATTGTTAATAAAACAGTTGCCCTTTTGTTTTAAACGTCACAGCCCTTACATGCTGTTATTGCAGTAATTTCTCCTACTGAACATAATGCGTGAACACTGTTAAAGAAAGCAGAAAATGATTATTCTGTGTCTCTCGTTTCTCTCAGCAACCAGATAACATTGTTTATGTGATGGATGCTTCCATTGGCCAAGCTTGTGAAGCTCAAGCTAAAGCTTTCAAAGACAAAGTAGATGTAGCTTCTGTTATTGTCACTAAGCTCGATGGACATGCAAAAGGAGGTGGAGCCCTTAGTGCGTAAGTATTGTCATAATAGTGTCCAGCTTCTGGCCATGCTTGGACAACCATGGAATGTCTTAGTGTTTCACAGAAACCTGTCCTGTGAAAGTGTCACTGTCACAGTGCGCAGAATCTGAGTTTTAAGTCAGTTATGTTCTTACCCTGCTTCTGGTGGATAGAATCACTCATGGACATTTAATGCCAGTCAGAATCGGGTATTAAGATGTATTTCCAATACAGTAGTGTATATTGTCACGTGTCAGACTTCTGTCTTCTGAAAACAGCATCAAGCAGTTACATTTATTGCATTTTGTGTATCAGTTTTTACAAAAAATATCAATTTGGACTTAATAGATGTGGGTTACTTGAGAAGTGTTGCTTCTCTTTTAATACCCAAGAACTTTTCCAAAAGGGGAAAAACTCTAGCTAGTCGTATCTAATGGCTTTAAAACTGTAATGCAGATCAAACTTCTGGATTGCCAGCGTACAGCAATTTGGTAAAAAATTAGTCTGCTGTCATACTTTCCCAAATTCCATTCTCGTTGAACTTCCCATGTGCTGTATCTTGACAGACTTTATTGACTAGAAAATGTCACGTTTTATCATCAGCATTATATGATGGCATGTCAGACTAATCTCCAGCCCCATTTCAGTGATGCAGCCTGTATGGAGCTGTGATGATTTGTTAAAAAGTTAACTGCCACCAATGTACTGTATCACTGTCTGACTTTGATCTTAAGTGTTAGAGTTCTTAAACTGCCATATGTATTTTGCTGTTATTTATAACATAATAACGGGAAAAATATACTTATGAGCAAAATGAAACCAGCAAAAAGCTTGTTCCAGTTGTTATGTGCTTGTTACACATTGTCTGCTGTGTTTGTTCTACACTTTCTGTAGACTGAAAGCTGAATTCATCTAAAAGCTAATCATTGATTGACCAATTGATTGGTGAAAATGTTCTGATTTTTCTTATGTCTAAGCTTTTTTTCCTGTGTGAAAAATAAGATTGCTGTCTGTTGTAGAAGTAGTTGAAGAAAAATTAATCAATGCCTGTCTCATCTGACCTCCCAATATTAGGCTAAAAAGGAGATGACTTATTTTTCTTTTTTTCCTCTCAGGCTTCTTAAATTCAGCAATGAAAATTAGCAATCTCTATTTCTGTTGATGATTTTTCAAAGCAGAGTTTGTATTTTGCAAAGCACTAATTAGAGAAACATCTTCTCATCTACTCCCAGCTGCCCATCCTAAATGCTGCATGGTTTTGCATAAATAGTTTGAGGAGGATGCATCCACAGAGAGGATGCACTGCGTTGATGGTGCTAGCTGATTATGTTGATAGGTGGTACAAAAGATGGGTTGTTTTTGAGAGGCTGTTTAATAAAACATATTCTATTGCAGAGTTGCTGCCACGAAGAGTCCTATTATTTTCATTGGAACTGGCGAACACATAGATGACTTTGAACCCTTCAAAACGCAGCCTTTCATCAGCAAACTTCTTGGTATGTACTATGTACAGCTGTACTTAAAAGACACTTTGAATTAGATAATAGGAAGTCAAAGTGTGATTTTATTTTTTTTTGTGCTAACTTCAGAGCTGGGTTTTTGTGTTTGTTTTTTTTTCCCAGGTATGGGTGATATTGAAGGATTAATAGATAAAGTAAACGAGTTAAAGTTGGATGATAATGAAGCGCTCATTGAAAAGCTCAAACATGGTAAGTTTTTCCCAATGCCTGAATAGCAGGTGCATTACAAAGGCAAGGGCAACGAAGTTGCAACGAATGATTCAAGGATTGGAGCATCTCCCTTATGAAGAAAGGCTGAGAGGCTCTTTAGTCTGGAGAAGAGAAGGCTGAGGGGAGACCTTATCAATGCCTATAAGTATCTAAAGGGTGGTTTGAAGAGGAGGGAGCCAGACTCTTTTCAGTGGTTGCCAGTGAGAGGATGAGGGGTAACGGGCACAAGTTGGAACATAGGAAAAAACTTCTTCACAGTGAGGGTGACAGAGCCCTGGAACAGGCTGCCCAGGGAGGTTGTGGAGTCCCCTTCTTTGGAGATTTTCAAGACCCACCTGGATACAGTCCTCAGTAACATGCTTTAGCTCTGGGCAATCCTGCTTCAGCAGGAGAGTTGGACTGGATGATCTCTATGGTCCATTCCAACTCTAAAAATTCAGTGAAATTACCATGACCTAAACATGGCAGGTTCTCTCAGAGATGTAAGACCACTGACTTACTTTGTGTTACTTTTGTGTAGAGACAAGTAACTTGTTTCATGTGCGTAGTGAGGAATGGTAACTTTTGCTAATCTTTTTTTTTTTCTGTACATCAGGTCAATTTACATTAAGAGATATGTATGAACAATTCCAAAACATCATGAAAATGGGACCATTCAGTCAGATCTTGGTAAGTTATCCCAAAAATCATTTTATTTTATCAGGTTTTCATCTATATTTGACAAACTTCTGCTGTAAACTTAAAACTTTCATTGAAACTGATGTTAGAATCTGTGCTTTATGTTTTTCAAAGAAGCGAAATGGTTTGCCTACTGCAATACATAAATACTGAATTAAAACTTGCTGTCTGTATTTCTGGCTGTCTAGAATAGGCAAAGCTGATTTTAATGGACACAGTTTTTGTTTTCTATTTTTAAAACAAGGGTATGATCCCTGGTTTTGGAACTGACTTCATGAGTAAAGGTAATGAACAGGAATCGATGGCAAGGCTAAAGAAACTGATGACCATAATGGACAGTATGAATGACCAAGGTAAAACAAACTTCATTCATTATTTTTTGTCTCCATTGTTGAACAATCTTATTTACATAGATCTTCTTGGAAACAGGTTGGACATAAGGCAGCATCTACAGTGGCAGAAAATAATAAGGAGCATTTATCGCTCCTAGGAATGTGAAAGAGTACCTATGTGTCTTAAAGTTTCAGAAGAAGTCTAAAAATTAAGAGATACCTTGGCAATTGCGTGTTGCTGCTCTGTGTTGTGTAGAATAGGTGTGGGTTTTTTGAAGCATTCTGTTGGAAATGAATGTATTTTTATTTTTCATACTGTAACTGCTTCTTAAATTATTAATGCTATACTTGCAAATTGAAAAGCTACATTAATCTTTAATCTATCATTGCTGTCTTTCTTTCTACCCACCCTCAAATTTACTTGGTGATGTAGCCTGGTCTCTCGAATTCAAGGTGTGCTGTTTCTAATCCACTCATAACTCTTGCAGAGTTATTTTGCTCTTACCCTTGTGCTAAACCCATTGATATGCCTTATGACCAAGTACGTTGAGAGCATAATTTATTCAGGTGACTTTTTCTATTGTGGTGATTAACATATGAACATAACAGCTTTGAGTACTATTCCCTAGCATATTGTATTTCAATTACTTATGTAAAATTCGGCATTGTCACTTCTAAAAGTAGGTTTTTTTATCATCTGACTCAAAACTACTCAGCAATCATGAGAATAAGTGTGCTACCAGCTGTAACAGATTTTAATGTCAGTAACTGAATGGATTTTTCTTTCTCACACTGTAATTGCAGAACTTGACAGTACAGACGGTGCCAAAGTTTTCAGTAAGCAGCCAGGAAGAATCCAAAGAGTAGCAAGAGGTTCAGGTGTTTCTACCAGAGATGTTCAGGAGCTTTTGACCCAGTACACTAAGTTTGCACAGATGGTGAAAAAGATGGGAGGCATCAAAGGGCTTTTCAAAGGTAATAAAAAAAATGAAAACCACATTTATTAACTTGGTGCAGAGGTCACTTGATGTGTGAACACAGTGGAAATATGAAAACGTTGATTAGGTGCTGGGAGAGGAGACAGTGAGTGATAGCTCACTCCTTTTCGTGATGTTTGAAAGCTCTTTCCTGTGACTGGTAAGAGCGTAGACTTTATTGCTACTACACTACTGAAACTTCAGTCTGTTATGTGTGGCGCAGTGACTGTTGATTCTTAAAATACCTTTAAGTGGATGATGTAATAACTTTTGATCATAGACTTGAATGGATTTGAATCTAGAATTAGGAAGTAAAATTCTAATGTATTTTATTTTTAGCCCCATATATGAATCCACTTTCTTATGAATGCTTCTTTCTTTTTTTTTTTTTTAGGTGGTGATATGTCAAAGAATGTAAACCCATCTCAGCTGGCCAAACTGAACCAACAGATGGCAAAGATGATGGATCCAAGAGTTCTTCATCATATGGGTATGTGTTGGCTTTTTACAGCTTCAGGAGAGGGCTAGCAATTACAGTGGAGCATTTGAAATATAGAAGCGGGGAAGGTGATGTAAGAATAGTACTGATATATATGCACACAAATATTTCTAGGTTTTCTAACAATCAGAAAGTGTAGTCCTTGTTGTGAATGCTTTGCACTTACCAGTGCTTAATCTAGTCACTTCATTTGGATTCAGCTCTCAAAATGAGTAATTGGAGTGGTGTCTGAAATAGCAAAGCAGTGGCTTGAGGCATGACTGTGATAAAGCAAATCTATTCCTAAACTTTCTGTCTTTTCTTCTAAGCTTTGCCTGAAATAATAAATTTGACAAGAGCAGCTTAAAATAAAGACTGGAAGCTTACTAACTGATAATGGTCATTTTTTTCTTTTGTTTAGATACTAATGCACATGTCATCTTAAAACGTACTTTAAGCCTGGTGTTTTGCAGATCTCTCTGTAATTACTTGCTCAGTTGTCCATTTTTGATAGCCATTTAAACCTGGCTTGACAGTCTTGGGCTTTTGCATTTGTATATTACTGAAATAGCATGTGTACTGTAATGAGGCCTCAGAGGGAAGATAGCTGTGCTTCAGAGTTAATTAACACATCAGTATTCTCACTTATTTTCTGCAGGTGGCATGGCAGGATTGCAGTCAATGATGAGACAATTTCAACAAGGTGCTGCTGGGAATATGAAAGGCATGATGGGATTCAATAACATGTAAAGAAGCCTTAATAAAAATGGACTTGGTTGACCCTTCGTTGCAACTTCAGTAAAAGAGTTTGCTTTCTTCCTTTTTACGGTGATGGGGGGAGTGGTCTTTTGAAATCTTATTCAGGCTTCTCAGTTTCTACATCTAATTTCTGAAAACTATTTTTGCTTAAATTAGTTCCTCTCCACTAATACCTGATGGCACAAAGAGTAATTCAATTTAATAAAACAAAATCATGATGTAAAATTTTAATATTTAGAGACACTTTTTAATTATTTACATCAAATGGCAGCCATTATATTTGTAAGCAACCCTGATCTTTGGTTATAGGAACATAAAATGTCACAAATATACTGTAAAATAAAATTTAAGTGGTTATAAATAAGGGAATGGCCTGTCTCTTCAGTTCTTTCATAACTGTTCTTTTATCAGTATGTAATGAGATTATTTCCTTAGTTTAATTGCTTTCTAATGACTTGTAACTCATGTTTGGCATAGATACTATAAGAATAATTCAGTATGTGAAATGTGCTGTTGATGCTCAAGTTTTCTTGGAGCATTTTTAGAAGATGGATGTGCTGTGCTCAAGTTTGTACAAAAGTTTGTTCTCCAGAATTTCATTGTTCTTTCCCTATACATAAAGAATGAAGTGACTAAAAACGTACA
The DNA here is from genome assembly GCA_033628505.1 of Tringa tobata. Classification (NCBI taxonomy): domain Eukaryota; kingdom Metazoa; phylum Chordata; class Aves; order Charadriiformes; family Scolopacidae; genus Tringa; species Tringa tobata. The sequence goes on along the minus strand of JAHREE010149599.1, from coordinate 104,212 downwards.
GGTATGCCGATATCAAGCTGTCTCATATACTGAAGATAATCTTCATACCAAGCTGCCAATTAAACAGTTCTTTTGTTATGGAGATAACTTCTAATACATACTGGATGGAATTCTGTGCTGGTACTGAACTTATAAAATGGACACAGAAAGCTGTTGCTGACAGAATATTGCCCCAACTCTGCTACAGTCTGATCTTAATTTCATATAGCACATCTTTTAATGTTGTGGTTTACTGTGTTGCCCTCAAAAGGGCGGAATCTACAGGCACACTTCAGAAACTGGGTAGATCAGATGCACCTTGAAATCCAACATCTTAGCAAATATGGTAAGATCTTTCACCCTAATCTTAAGGCAAGAGGGTATATTATGAATTTATTTTAATATACTGCAGAGTGCTTGGGTTATAAATGGATACCCATCTCAGTTGCTTAGATAAAAAATAAATGCCGTAATTAAAATAAGTGTGTCCATCTGCCAGCCTGTTCTTTGAGAAAGTGGCTGCTAACACCACTGACAGTGAATAGCTTATATAGATAATTATGCTCTTGTGCTAATAAAACGTAGATTATGCTGTAACAGTTTATAATGTAGAAGTATCTTCTGCACGATTGGTGGTATGTGTATTCAATGCTGAAAAATCTTGAGGTATGCCATTTACCTACAGCACTGCATTTTATCCATAGCATTAGTTTATAAAAGGGTAAGTTAAGTCGAATCTTAGTATTTCACATGTAATGAAAGAATGAGTCCTTGCCTGTCACCAGCTTGTGGGGGAGCAGTCCCCACCTGCTGAAGTGGTGTGTGTATACTAAAAGGGTTTATCCTTTTTTCTTTTTTTTTTAAACAGTATTTTCAGTTCTTGAGTGGTACAATGCAATATACAAATGCAATATACAAACCCAATGCAATATACAAATGCAATATACAAACCCAATGCAATATACAAAACCATGCAGCAAAGAGTAGCAAATAAATCTTGGTTTGGAAGGCAGTTGGTAGGGGAGAGTGGATAGTTAAGTTGAATGCTTTTGATGGAAATCAAACATGAATAGGCATATTGAGGATGAACAGTGAAGCACTGTGCTTTCGGAGGCTCAGTCAGGCTGTCAAGTTACCAACAATTAACTCTTTCTATTTTTAATTCATTGCATACATTTAGTTTTAGTCTTTAGTTCACCATTTCCAAACTCTGACCACTGCTACTAGATAGGAAGGGAGCTGTCATGAGCTGTGTGATGGCAGAGGCAAGTTCAGAAAGTGTTTCTTTTAAGATGTGGCATTTGTTATTTCTAAGGTAGCTGCTGGAATAAACAAATAGCAGTGTATTGCTCTTAACACGCCAGGCAGAAAAGGCTGTGGAGCCTGCTTGGAGTAATTGCTTAAAGATCTCGGTGGTTTGGTTTGGTTGTTGTTGGATTTTTTTAAATAAAGATTCATGTTGGAGGCACTTAGTAGTTTAACTGTATAGAAGCACCTATAAAATTCTCTCTCAGCTTTACAGGAGAAAAACAATTTTAGGGAATGGGGGCAATATTTTTTTATTTTTTATTTATGTTTGTGGATCCTGCAGGGCACAACGTGTAGAAGAAAATCCTAAAGTTGTTGCAAGAGAACAAAATCCATAATGTCCTGTATGTTCTCTCAGTTTGGCATTCTGAGTCGCAGTCTTAATTGTATCAAGCCAGGAGAGTATCAAACCTAAACCACAGGCAGCAAGTGCCATGAGGAACAACTCCCCCAGCACTGCTGCTTTGCATTGGGCTGCCTCTACTCATCCTCAACAGGGTCCCGCCATGTTCTGCAGAAAAGTTTTGTCTGGCGAAAGAAAAGTCAGAGGCAGACAGACTTCGCTGGGAACGCTTAGAAGCCCGAGGTCTGCCTTTCTGTGTCTATCTTAGCGAAAGCTGTTGCTGCTCCTCAGAAAAGTTTGTCTGCTGTTTGGTGCCTGGACACACAGCCAAAGGAACGGCGCCGGGAAGGTGTAAGTAAGCAATGAAGAAGGGTGTAGGCGAGCGTAGGGGCAGGAAAGGCCACTAGAAGGAGCCAAGGGACAAGACAGTAACGTACAAAATGAGCTGGACTCATTCTGCTTTAGAAGTGCACCCGTGTTCCAAAGTCAGTGACACCCTGCAGTTACCCATTTCTTTGGTTACAAGTTGTTAATGAGCTTTGACATCCAGCACACTAATATACAAATAAGTATCTGTTGCATGTTTGCTATTTTGGAAAATGGTGGTTATTCTGTAAAAGTGGAAGACCTTTACCAGCTGTGGAGTAATCGTATGTTGTTGGTGCGTGCTTCGCCATTTGCTGCCTTTTTAAGGAAAATTCTACCCATAGGGCTAGAACAACAGGTTTGATGGAATTATTTTACTCCTTTAAGAAAGAGGAGGACCTTGGCTGTGCAAATATAAATATCCTCTTGTTGCAACTAGGGCAAGGGATGCATGATGTAGTTCATGGCAACTATTCTTAAGCACCTCTGCTGAGCGGCCTGCTAAAAGGGAACAGTTATGATGGTCAATAGGTAGCTGTGTGACAGGAGCTGGACAGCTGACTACTGGCACATACAAATAGCCAGTTTTAAGTAATACCTCTTCCTTTTAACATACAAAGCAGATGCTCAGTCCTGTGCTACCTAAAATAGTACTATAATCTTTCATTCATGTGTTTTTGTAATCATACATTCCACCGGTAAGTTCTGTGTGTCAGCCCTTTTCATAAGGGGGACATTTTCTGCTTTGTGCTAGTATAACTAAATCTGGTGCGTCTGTACTTTGCCTGGGACCTCAATGGGCCATGGGGTTTGGATAATGCTTTGGTAATACAACTAAGAAAGTGCTGAAGAACCCACCTGTGCTACAGACTAATTCTTTGGAAGCTATTCCTAATGCTACAGGATTGAAGGATGGCGCTTGCTGTTATGTAACAGCCACTGGCTCTAGCCTTTTTTTTTTAAATATCAAAATTACTCCTTAGTCCCATAGGACTAAGCCAAAAGGATGTCTCAAATGCTTCTACCTCCAGCTGTTTTCACTAGCAGGTGGCATGGGCCAGCGTGCTTTTGGCCTAGGCCAGCCTGTTCACCTGCAGTGAGGGGATAAAGGGGGGACAGGGGCTCCGGCTCCCTGCTGGGGCAGCTGAGCAAACCACTGCTCTGGCGCACCCTCTTCCCTGACTCCCGGGCACAAACGATATTTTCTCACCCAGACACGTCCCGGGGGCCACCCTTGGTTTGCGTTTTCTTTCTTCTTCCGTGGTTTTGTCCTTTAAAACGCGTTGAATTGCCTGAGCCCAGGCGTGAAAGGCTGAGCCGGCCTGGCTCTGCTCCAGAGAGTAACTCCATCTGCTTCTCGGAACAGCCTCCTCTTATTTTGCGGGTTTTTACAATATTCTAGGACGATGACACGAGCGTTTTCCCAAAAGGCGACGATTTCCCCCCCGTGCAGAGGGGTTACGCCTCCCCCGGGCGCAGCATGGCCGTGCCCGCCTGCCCTCACTCTTTTCCCCGTCTCCCTCCGGCCGCTGCCGGGAGAAGAGCAATGACCGAGCCCGGTAACAACTCGGCCCCGCTCCCGGGGGACCCACAGGCCCCCTCTCCGGGGCGGACCGGGGCGGAGGAGCGGGTCCGGCCCCCCTGGGGCACCCCCCGCCCCGGGCGGCGGCCCATCAGGCCGCGGTGGGCTCCAGGCGCCGCCCCGGCGGGCGGTGTGACGGGCGGTGCCGCCCGCCCCGCTCCGCTCGCCTCCCTGGGCCGCGGCAGGCCCGCTGCCGCCCTCCCCCGGCGCCGCGGCGGGCGGGAGGATGGAGCAGGGGC
>JAHREE010149599.1:88378-100103 GCA_033628505.1 Tringa tobata | reverse complement strand
ATTATTAGCTGTGTGAGCTCTCCTAGCTTACCTCCGCGTGTCCTGGCACACCTCATCCTTAATTGTGGTTTATTTATTTTGGCGTTTTGGATGTGGACTGAAATTCCATTGTACTGACCCTGTGAAGATGTGCTCTGCTCTCTTGTTCCTGGCCAAAGGGTGAGACAGGAGGGTGAACAAGGAGCAGCAGTTTCAGGTGCTGCCTTCCCGACAGGTGAGGTTTGTGTGGGTGCCATAAAGCCAAGAAAAATTCCGAGAGGGCGTCTAAAAGGAAGTCACTGTACAGTGTTGACCGAGCACCTTAAGAACATTCGCTAGTGTGGCAAAGGCACAAGGGTGACTGGCCTTCGTATCAAATAGTTGCCAGAATAAAAGCCAAAGGAAATACTTTTATGGCGTGAGGTTAAGACACACGCTGAGTATCTCAAGACCCACGTAGTGTATTGGAGAGGGAGGAGCCCTCTCCAGTTGGAGGGTGGGAAAAAATGACATCGCAGCCTGACCCAAGCCATGTAACAACTCCTTGAATTGGAAAAGAAGATCAGATTTGTAAAGAAAGATCAAGAGTTTAAAGCTTCAAACAGGAGATACTGTAACATTTGAGCTATAAAGTGAGTCTACCTGGCAATTCTAAAATAGATCTGCATTGCTACAGTTTTGGAAAGATAAAAAAAATAATATTACAGATGCTGAACTTTCTGCTTGCAGCTGGGAGAGTTGGCTTTTATTGATGTTGTGCATGTAAAAATTAAAAGGACAAATGCTACAGTGATGACTAAAACCTGCATCCAGGTTTGTTGACGAGCGATTAACCAAAGCGACAGCTGATACATATTATTCTATTTAATAATTTAGAACTCTGAACCAGATTACTCAGGGAACCAGAATCATCGTTCCTTGATGAATCCTTACTGTCTTGAACTACTTCATTTGTCTGAAACTACCAGTCCTGGCTGTGTGGAGTTCCTTACTGTAGGTAGTGTAAGAGGGGCGTAGGGTGTCTGTGCAGGAAATCAAAGCCTGCTTTTTAATCTTTAAATATTAACTACTACTATTTTTTTTTCCCCTAAGTTAAAATATTTGAACCATTTGAGTTAGACGATCCAAAGTCAGAGAAGAGGCTGTACCTTTAGAGGAGCTCTAAGGAGAGGCTGATGTTGCTCGCTGTTATTAATCACAGTGATTTGTGATGCTGTGTTGCACGAAATAGTGCTCTTCAGCACTGGGACTGAACATGAAAAATGGCATCATTGTACGATGCCTATAAAGGAGCATGAAATGTTCATAAAAGGCTGATTCTGTGATGCTCTTTGCTCCAAAAAATACAGAACTGAGTCGCAGTGAGTGGTGCCTGCTTTTATAGCAGCGGCAAGGAGCGCTCCCTGGGCTTAGGTTGCTTCTCTGTTCTCAGCTTTCATATTTTTGTAGCTTTGCTGTTCTCCTGCTCTGTTCCCAAGACTGATCCGCAGCGGAGAGAGTGTGCTGCGCCCCGGATAGTCAGTTTTGTCTTTCTACATGAAAATGTAATTCTGCCTGAAAATGTAACGCCCGTTCAGCTGAATTACCCCATTGAAAACTCGTCACTAGATTCTGCTCTGCTCCCCCAGGAAAGCCTCTGAAATGTGCCACGGTAGCTAAAGTCACGCTGGGGGAGGCTGAAATGACTTGCAGTTTTGAGAAGCGGCGCTACGAGGGCTGGGAGAGAGGACGAAGGTGTGCCCTCTCCCTCTCCACGCTGTGGAGCTCGGCACGTGATCTTCACCTTCCCTCCCTCTTCTCTGTGGGCATGAGGAAAATCTGTGCCCGGAATGAAGAAAGCCGTTCTGCTCCCACCACGCACTGCTGGCTTTCCCAGCTAACCCCGCCTGTTTGTGCCCTAAAGCTAATTAATGTCATCTAGCATAAGAGGCAGGAATGATGATGCTGCGCTTGCAGCGATTAAGAGATGTCTTACAACTATGTGATAAACTACGTATTATTTTTTTTTTATTAATAATTTTTATTTGTGGCGTGTGGAGTCTGTGAAGGTTCCAGGGACCCTAAATTGGAACCTGCCCGTTCGACGCAGCCTGAATTCTGGGTACACGTACACATATTCCTTCTGATACGGGTTTGAATTACATAAGCTCATGCATTTTTAAAAACCTTTGTGGTACATTAAAAACATGTGGCTGGCATTTCCTGACTTCCGTGTGCTTCTCTGCATGGCAGAGTTATTTTCAGAACAGTTTTGTGCATTTGATGCCATAGTATCTAAAAGCTTTACCAAGGTGAAGGCTCTATTTTGATAATACAATACAAAACCTTACTACAGTTCTCTGGCCACAGGAGTTATTAGCCTAAAGAACTATTGATTGGCCTTTGCTCTAGAAGTATATTTTTTTAATGCTTGTGACCCGAAGACTGCATTGTAGTATTCAGCAGCTGGAAGAACAAAACCAGATATTGTATTTCTCTTCTTATACGTCCTTAGCCACAAAACTAAGTGTTGGTCTTTTAGCACGGTCCCTTGTGCAAGCTGTGATTGCTGATGAAAGCCCACCGAGGCGGGTTCCTTGGTGCATCTTTCTAAAGCCTGAGCCTGGCTGCTTAGTTATCCTTCAGTCGGTTCTCTTCTGTGCCAGAGGTGGCTGTCAGCTTGGAAAGAGGTGGCTACAGCCTCTGGACTACTTGATTAATTTCACTAGATACTCATTCTGAAAACAACAATACTTTTAAATATTAATACTTACGTGCTCATCGTTTGAAGTGTCCTGCTAAGAAACTCCTACGTAACACAGTGCTCTTTCAGAATAGATGTTTTTAATCCCACCTGTCCATGCTGAAGTGAAGGCAGTTACCTTTTTGTTATTTTCGGTGAAGAGATCAGTTTTTATGTATTTGCAAATAATAATGTTTCAGTCTTATCTTTTACCCACAGCAAATGTCTGTTATATATGCTAATCAATCTCAAATATTTTTAATATCCCGTGAAGTTTTTTTAAGGGGGAACTTTTCCAGCTCCAGAAGCATACACTTGAAATAATGATTTTTTTTCTTCTTTATAGCAACTTGCAAATGGAGATAGAGGCTTTGAGAATGTGGAGCTGGGTGTCATAGGAAAGAAGAAGAAAATTCCAAGGAGGGTTATTCATTTTGCAAGTGGAGAAACAATGGAAGAATATAGCACAGATGAAGAGGAAGATGAACAAGAGAAAAAAGACCTGTTGCCTCCCGTAGATCCTGTAGGTATTTTACTTGATAAATTGCAACTTCTGGTTTACTGGGTAACTACCCACATTTTATACTTTAATGTTTGTGTCACAAATCTGATTTAGTATTAAAGATTCCCTTAATTTGATTGGCTCTAGGGACTGGGAAATCAGTGAGAAGCATTCCTGAGTTTTGTCCTGGAGTCTTCCTCCACTAAAGTAGCCCTGCTAATGAGAAATGGGTTTAATTTCTTCACAGTTCTAATCTGTCCTTTCCAGCATTCCCCCCTCTAATAGCATTTGCTTGGTATGTCCTTGATTTGTACTGTTGTTTAAAAAACTGTGCAGGGAAGGCATTTGTTTCCTTATGTTAGGTGATAGTGGAGAGTTGAACCTTTAATTTAGTCTTACCATATGAGCAATGTGATATAATTAGAACAGTATAGAAGGGAAAGAAACAGACGACTTGCAGAAGTAAAGGAAAACTGGTGTAATGCATGATACATCAAAAACAAGTTTTAAAGGACCTGCCTGGTCCATGTATGTGACGTTCATCTGTCTTGTAAGCCATTAAGATGTTGTTTGATCTGTGAATGGAGCCTCCATTTGTTGGGCAAGTGGAGTTATGACAATTGAAGCTGTCTCCAGTAGAGTGCATTGTAGCTGCTAAAATACATTTTCCTTTTTGTCAATGATTCTGGATCTATACTTAGAGGTAAAATGAAATATATAATCTGTATTATTCTGTTGGTGTGTCTGACAATCTATTTTGCAGGGGGAGTGTATTTGCAAAGCTCCCAGCCGTGCGTGCCAGGGCTGGCAGCAGCAGCTCCCACCCTCTGGCAGTCAGTCCCGGAGAAGATCCACATCCATCTCTTCATCTCTCCGCATCCTCAGTCTCATGGTTTCTTTCACGACACCCTCACAAACTGGTGTCCCAACCATCTCTTTTCTCTACCCTCCTACAACAATTCTGACCCCAATAAATCGGGTCTGCAGTCCTGTTCCCTGCCTGCGGCGGGGCTCCCTTCCTGGCCCCCTCTGGGCTGGGTTGCCTGCACTGAGCTCGAGGTGGGGACTCAGAAACTGGCTGGGTCCTTCCTGATGTGCTGGAGTGTGGTCAGGCAGGTGGGAGCCATGTCTTTGTGCAGTGGCTGGTCCAGCCTGGCTGCACACTGGTGGCAGATGCTGGCGTTGAGTTGCTTGTTCTCTCATTTCGGGCAGGAGTCTTTGCATGCAGGGAAACAGGTGCCCTGTTTTCTACTTGACATTGCTGTCATTGAAATGACTTCTGCACCATTGGTTGGGAATCTGCGATTAAGAAGTGTTGTGGTTGAAGTTCTCTATTTACTGCACAGTAGTAGGCCCTGTATTTATTTGTGTGCATGAGCTGGGTCTGTTGAAGGGACTGCAGTGAAGAGTTCTACTTTCTGCTCGTTCTCTTCTTCAGAAGTGGTAAACCATAAGGGGTTTGCTTTGGGAAGGACTGTCAAATCAGTTCTTTTTTTTCCTCTCTGTAAAATTAATTTATGTTGAAGGACAAAAAAAAGCAGTTTGAGGACTGAGCTGCAGTGAGACTATGGGAATTCAGCTGGGCCTGGGGTTCCTAGCGAGTCACAGGTGAAGCTGTTGCATTTCATCTTGGATGGATCGATGGAACCACTGTCTCTTTCTTGCTAGGCAGTTCTTGTATACAATGAGAAAATAACATTAGCCTGAGAGCAGGTAGGATATCATCAGTATAAAATACACCTGAAGTTTGTAGATTGAAAATACATCCATTAGGCTTGCAAACAATGAGTAGATGTTAAGCTGCCTTGCAGGGTATTGGGGTGGTTTCTTCCTCCCTAAGGATCTACTCGAAGAAATGCAAGAACTGTGAAACTTACTGAATGTTATGGTAACATTCAGGTATCTTCAGAGTCAGATCTGTTCCCCGATACGCAGGTCATGTCAGATATCCATGGATGGGTAAGAGACTTTTTTCCCAACTATAATTAGCAGGGGACAAGATCTGTGTGATTTTTTTGTGCCGTTTCCTCTCAGTAGAAGAGTTCCTGTGCGCTGTGGTGCAGTGATGGAAGGCTCACCAGCCTTGATGCACGTCTTGTGAGGCCAGAGCCGTGTGCCCTGCTGTACACGTGGACACTTAACTCAAGAGCCCTCGTGCGTGCCCAGCAGCCGGGAGCGCTGTGTGAGCGTTCTCCTGCCTTCCTAATACAGACTTTTTTTCTGAATACCAAAAAGTATATTGTATGGCACAGTTAAGATTGCTGTATTCTCCTTTTATAATTTATGAAATCCTTAATTTTTATTTCACTTTTTAATAAAAGGACCCCCCAAACCAGAATAGTTTATTGTGGAGCACAGCGTGCTTTATTATGCGTTGCTTTTTACCTTGACAGAATAAACTTGATTAGACCAAGGGTTGCCATTAAATGAAGTTTACCTTATCTGCTGCATGCTTCATGTATCCCAGCTGAGCCAGTCAATTGAAGAAACGTTAGACCAAGCTGAGCTTTGATGTTTTAGCCAACAGCTGCCTTAAAAATGTTTTTATTGCAGGATTTCTATAAAAGCAATTAAATAGTCAGTTTGCTGAGAGCAGCATGTCTAGAACTTGTTATCTCGGTTGGGATACAAAAAAAGTATGTTGCAAGTAATAGCTATTTCTGGTCCAATTTACTTTTAGAAAAAGCACATTTAATATTTTGAATAGAAACTTTGCATCATGAAATTTGAAAGCTCAGCTGGTATTGGCATCCTGGAAGCTTCTGAATGAGTTTAAGGGAAACAAATATTTTGCCGTGTTTTAAAGAAACATCTTCAGTAAGTGCCTCAGTTTAATCGTGCTAAGCAGACAATAACAATGTCTTTCTTACTAAGCAAAGTAATACATATGTATCCTGGTAATATGATAACCAAGGCATTCAGCGTAATGGACTGCTGCCACTCAGAACAAAAAAAATTAAAAAGATCTAGGTCTTAAATTTTGCTTTGAAACAACGATACTGATACTTCTACAGGTCAGCACACAGTTCATTAGTGTTCTTGGACTGGAATGAGTTGAATCCAGAACACTTAATAATTTTTTCCCTAGATTTTTTAGATAACAACATTCAGTATTCCCTGAGTGTTCTCAAATTAAAAGGTAAATGCTTTAATAACATAAATCCTTTAATTTTAACTGAGTCTTCTATTTTGTCCTAAAATTTAGATGCTTACACTTTATATGCAAATCTCCACTTACTTCTGTTCACCCAAACTTTATTTTGCAGTAATTAAATTTCTCTAACCTCTTCTAGAAGACAATCTTTCTGTTTATCCCTGAAGGGCCACTTGCTATAAACTCTTTGTTACATTCACCTATTACATTAGTAGGCAGAAGCTGGAGTGTGAGTCTTTGCAGAGGAACTCTAAGCAATGTAACTGTTGGTGATAACCTTAGAATTCACCCTGAGAACATCTCTGTGACAAAGCTCCGGAAGAGATTTAATTTTATTAAGCTTCAGGGCTTAGAAAGATTGAAACACTTTCTTGCAGGACAATTATCTTGATACCCTGTAGTTAAAAGGAGCTTAACTTTGAATAGCAAAAAGTCCTCTCTTGAGAACCATCGAACTCTAATTTTCTTTTAAGAATTTGGGGATGAGGGAAAAAAATAGTCACTGAGCAAGTAATACCTACTCATAACATGCTAGAAGCTTTTTGATGGAGGATGGTGTGTGTGTTTCTGATCTTGTTTTGGTCTTGGGTGCCACAGTTTTACATGGTGCATACACTGAAGGACCTATTATAGCAATGACCAGTCAATAATTAAACTAATTTAAAATGCATCTTGGCACTGTAAACAATGGAAGAGTATCTATTGTATCTACTTGGTGGTGTATATTAACTCTTAAATACAGGATTTGTTTTTTCTTAAATAAGGAAATTATTTTTTCCCTCATTTTGCCATTTTCTCTGGCAAAAAGAAACCTGACATTCTTTGGAACGTTCAAGTGTTATTAGGAACTGAAATCTGGTAAAAATAAATGCAGATGTGGATTGTTTAGGAACATGATGCACTCAGAAGTTCAAGGGAGCGTGTGTGTGGTCCCTTTGGCAGCCCCCTACTAGGAAAGAAACTAATGTTCTGTCATTGAACCAGAGCTCTCTTGGTTTTGTCAATGGTTGAATCCATTGTGTCCATTCCTACTTAAAATGCAGCACTTGGATTAAAATTGTACATTAAGGATTTTTGTGATTTAAAAACCAGTTGTCGTAACCGTTTTGTTTTCCATTTTTTTAACATCAAAATAAAGTCAGGAGAGCTGAATAGCATAATGAAGCATTGTAGAAACATATACTAAAGAGACTGATGGCAGGAGAAATACTATGCCCGTATAATAAACCAGTGTCCTGTGTTTCATACTGTTGCCCCTTGTTTCCAGTCAAGAGATACAGTATTACTGTGTTCTTGTGGTGTTTAAATTCTGAGCATTAAGGCTTCTCTGGCCAAAGAAGGTTGACATACAGTATCTGGGTATGCGGTTCTTATAGTACGTTAGTAGGACCTGACTTAGGTACCATTTTTCATTTTCCAGTATTACTCAATGCATTAAAGCTACTTCATGGAGCAGGGTTAGTTTATGCTGAGCTTCTGCCCAACAGCCCTGTTCGTACCACCAGAATGGTTCTCGTTTTCTCACATTTGCCATTTCTGCTTCAATCTCCAAGGTGCTCTGGGGAACCACCCAGACTTACCCTGAGGAAGTAAGAAGGGTTAAAAAAAAAAAAAAAAAGAGAGAGGAGGATTATTCCTTGGATTTGTTCCTGGTTGTTCTTGGTGGTTTACTCTCCAAGCCATCTCCTTTCTCCTGGTGAATTTGTGTGAAGTAGCTTCTCCTGTGGTTTTATATTGCCTTTTGAGACACTTGAGGGAATGCTCCTTTTTTAAATTGAGGGGGCTGGCAAAGCCTTGCTTGGTGGGGGTGAAGAAGTATCTGGTCGGGCTTTGTCAGAAAGCGGAGGTTTCCATGAAGCTGAACTTAAAAGTGCTTAAAAACCAAACTGGTTTTTAATTGTGGTGGGGAAACAGTAGAAACAGATGGAACCTCTGTGTCTGCCTTTGTGAACCTCAGCTATTCCCTACCTTCGTGTTACCACAAACATTTTAGAATACTCTGTGTCTGAGTTACTTCTGTCAGGGTGAAGTTCAGCTTGTCTTTTCACTCTCAAATGCTCAGGGGGCTCTTGTAGCTTCTTGCTTGCAGCCGCACAGCAGGCCCTCGTTTGTCCTGTGCGCTGTGTGAATGCTTTTAAACCTTGTCCCCTCGTTATGAAGGATTGTACGGAGCCTCATCAATGCCATTATTTGCACCTGTGGCAACAAGCTTTTCCAGCACTTTTCTCGACTTCTTTAACTGAACAAACTCCAAAATGATCGTCGTTAGCCTGTCTGCCAACTGAGCACATAATCAACAAGCTGGAGGTGCTTTTGTGCAAGCAGGATAGCAGCTGGTTTTGCTTACACTTCTACCTTGGCAGGACATTTTCCATACCCACTGCCAAAAATATATAGCATCTGGCTTTTTTGAGCCTGCCCGACTTGAGTTTCTGGCTTGACAGACCATGCCTTGCTGCAGTGGCTTGTAGAGGCTGTGCTTGGAGAGCACTGAAGTCCAGTAGCTGGGGTAGGTGCACACTGGGGCTATACCAGCTGCTCTCTGTAGCTCTGTTATTTACAATAAATAACGGCGGTCGTCCTGTACAGGTATCTATTAAATAAGACCACAGAAAGTAGTTACTATCAAACAGATCTTGGCAACAAGTTATAAATACCTATATAACTGAATGGAGCCAATGGGATTCATTTAATAAAAGCCAACACTTTTAATTGATACTTTCCACAAGGAAAGTTCCTCTACAGAGATCTTTACTGGGGGGGAAATACATAACAAAGAGCTTGCCTGAATACAACAGACTCTTTACTATAAACATGTTTTATTTCACTATGAAATTTGAGTTTGCCTTTTCACAGAAGTGAAAGCCTACAGCTTTTCCCCCATTAGAATGGAATCTGCTTTTCCCCTTCTCCTTTTTATTACGTGGCTTGCTCTTTGTTTTATGTTTTACAAAAAAAGAGATGCAGTGCCTTTCCTTAGTGAAGAGGCTAGCTCCTGTATGCCCATTAATTTCTAAATTTTCTTTTAAGTTCCTACTGTAAGTACCTCAATTTGTCTGGAGGCTGCAGTACTCCCTTTGTGGTGGTGAATACACTATAGTTGTGCAAAGGGCAACTTTCCCTCCTTGGCTTCCCAGCCCATCCTCCCTAAAGAGCCTGTATCCCCCCACTGCAGCGCTCTGGCCATCGAGCCGTCCACCGTATCCCTGGCATCCCAGCAAGATCCCAGCCCTGCAGCTGCACACAGATCTCTAATTCCCCATGTGCCTTGGTGTGGAGGCACTTCAGAGACATCCTTGCTTACCTGCAAATGCTTCAGGTGATGCCACTTAAGCCCTGTTTTTTTAATTTTGTGTTTCTTCTTGTTCACGTCACCCCAGGCGCTTTGCTTGTCAGCCTGTCCATCGCTCCCTCAGAGCTGCAGTAACTCTCATAACCCTCCTTCTCTCTCCTCGTTCCTGGTTTTGTTCTTCAGGTGTAATTCCAAATGTTAATTCCTACCTGGTTGTAAATACTTGCAGCTCAGGGACCGCATTAAAGGTTTGGTTTTACATAGTCTTTTGGCATTCTCTCATTATTATAGCAAGTGACTACATGGTTATCTCACTTCTCTTCTTGGCCTGATGGAATTCAGAACACTATGAAAAGGTCTTTCTAGTTACAGGAGTTACCTTGGGATTGAGTTGGAAGCTTGTAATTTCCCACGCCTGGGAGTGGGGAACAAAAACCAGTGAAACATATGTTCCCAGATGTAAAACATGGTTATATTTATATCTTCTGGTGATACCTTGCTTCGTGTCTGTCTGGCTTAGACTTATTTTAAAGCAAAACTATCGTGGTAGCTGTCAAAAAGGAAACAGATTTTTCTTCCCAATCTGTTTGAGCTTTTGCATGTACTATTATGAGCCGTGAACATACAGCCATATGTATTTACACTACTCTTGCTCTTACAGACAACGCTCACCTGGGGACCCTACTTGTGGTTTCACATGCTGCGAGTTGCCACATCAACCTTATCAGGTATTGCTTTATTTAATTTTTGGCTAAGCCCGTAATGGAATATTGAAAGTTGCTTTAACAGACTGTAAATCATCTTGGTGAGCTACTGGCCACTTTTTCAGAAGTATGAATGAACCTGAATTTTATCTGTGGAGACTTACTCCCTTGCCTTAGGCACTTTACTTTCAGCAGAGTCAGCATTCAAGAGTCAGCAACTCTTGAATGGAAGAATGAAGAGAAAATACCCTTCTGCAGAATACTCTTTTTTCCCCCTTTTTCTCCCAAGGGAGATAGGGCGATGTTGGCAAGGAAGTGTATCATCAGCTTTCTGCTAGATTTTGTATGCAATGATTTCGTGTGATGTTATCTGAAAAGAATGCTGTTTGGAGTAACTAAACTGACAGTTTTTATGAAGGTGACAACTAGAAATTATCCTGAGAACACACCTAGTCTTGTGCTTTACAACAGACTTCTGAGGTTACAAAATAAAGAAAAATAAGACTATTTGTCAAAAGTCAAACTCACTGCATAGAAGTTTATTTGACCTGTAGACCTCATAAAATTTTGCAAAGGTATATAAATGCTTGTCCTAGTCTTCCCAAAGTATAAAGTATCTTTTTTTTTTTTTTTTGCAAATATTGTGGAGTTTCTGTCATTGTACACCTAATTTTGAGTATTTTTAAAAACTACTGGCAGTCTGTTCTATTAACTATTTTTAGAAACACACTTTTTCTAATGTATAGTGTAATTCTATTCCTTGTCGTATCTGTTCTTCATATACAAAGGTATGCTTTCCTTTTTCCAGAAATCTTTTATGAATTTGAAGATCAGTACTTCCTTCTCCCCACTTCAGTTTTGCCTCTTCCGTTTGTAATTTGAACTGGTCTTTTGCACAGAGCTGTGGATGCCAGGGTATCTAGAGAACTAGTGACTGTGAATATTCAATTGCTGACTTCTAACCTGTTTTCCCTGAAGAGGACTGACTCATTCGCATGATGGGGGCACATTTGCCATTTGCAGTGCAATGTGTTTGACTTGTTGCTTGCCTTTACTCAAAAGCCAGGGCTGTAGCCATCAGTGGGGTAAAGAGAGTGACTGACACAAGCCAGTGACACACCACTTAGCAAAGCAGGGCTGTGGTAGCCGCCGGCTTGAAAACTGAGACAGCTGAAACCTAAATATTTTATGAATCCATTAGTATGCAACACGGAACACTGTTAAAACTGCTACTGACTTGAAATATGCATATAATCAATAAATAACTCTCCAGTTTGCTGTTACCATTAGGCTGAAGCGCCAGTGCAGTTGGTAGGTGTGTATTTTTGTCTAACCATAATTTTCAGTTAAAGTTATTTTATATATATATATA
>JAHREE010149599.1:23723-87979 GCA_033628505.1 Tringa tobata | reverse complement strand
AAGTGGTAAATAGTAGCTTACGTATCTGGTTATCTATTTTTAGGAGGAAGAGGAGGAACAGGAAAACAAGATGTCAGAAGCAGCAGAAAAACAGCATCAGGAACAGCAGAACAAGGCACAAGCTGAAGCTCCTGTCCAGACGGACCAGCCCGAAGCAACAGCGTGCACTTCATTTGTGAATGTAAACTTTGAAGATGAGGGAGATTGTCAGTCCGTTGTGGAAAATAAACAGGATGTAGTTCCTGTCCCTCCTCAAATGTAAAGCTCTGTACAACGTAGGAAATAGGAGGCGTCAGGTGTCGCAATCTGCCTATAAGAAGCAGGAAAAATAGGATTATACTTGTTCAGTGAAATACAACTTCTAGCATTCTTATTGATCAGGAGAGAGCTGGGCGCTGTCTGTTCAGTCTGCCTAACAGAGGCTGCAGCATCCTGCCAAATTGGCACTTCAGTTAAAATGAAATTTGCACTACTAACATTTGGTCTCAAATTGAACGTGTGAGCTAATTTATGTGTAGAGCAAGTAAAAATGTCTTTTCTTTGACTTGCTGTGTCTCTAAGACCTGTGGATTGCAGGTCCTACTTCTAAACATCTACTTCTGATTTGCACGTTGTTTGCAACTCAGCTCTCTATGAATAGATTAATAGGAATCAATATCCTGTAACTCACAAGTCATTATAATAGTGTCCCATTTCCCCTATTTATTGTCACTATTGTATGCATGTATTTTTTTTTCTGTTATTGTTTAACACAAGAGGTAATGTTAGATTTAATGTTAATTAGATTTAAGGGTCCACTGCCTTTTTTTTTAAAAAAAAAACAACACACCACCAAACTTTAAAGGAGGCTGTAAACACCCTTCAGAACTTACTAACGAGTCCCAGCACTCTCGGAGGCCAGTCGCACTCAGCTGCTCTGCTCAGCACTGCAGCAAAGTACAGAACTGGCAGCAGTGTAAGATGTTCTCACTCCAAGGCCAAGAATTAAGACTCACTTGCTTGAGTACTTCTTTACATGCTCTTAATGGTCCTGGGAAAAAAACTAAAGCCTTGCTGAATTACACTGAATGCACTGGACACTGTGTATGGTACCATTCTGTAAAACTTTTTTGGACATAGATTACCTGAACCAGTTACTTGATTAACCTAAACAGACTATTTGTTTAATTACCAGTAAGGGAGGTGCCATGACAGATGTTTTTCCCCCCCAGCACAAAATACATAAATAACTAGAAACCACAACCCCAAACTTATGACAAAACGCTTTGTTGCAATACTGCAACAATAGTAATTTTTGTTTAAGTGAAAGGGAGGTAGCTCCAGAGCTTTTAAGTCCCTCCAAATACCAATTAAGGTTATTTTATTGCAATGACTGTCATTCTACTTAGAGCTTATAAAAGGTGAATAGTTTACTTCACAACAATCGGATGTCAGTCCCCACTCACTTTCTCTAGCAAAGCATTGTAGACAAAGGAGCAGAGAACCTGCACTGCTTCCTATGAAGAACCTTACTTCTGTCCTCGATTCTTCTAAGATGATTTTTAAAAACAAGTCTTCAGTGCAATTCTGTGTTGGGTGTCATTGTCCCACAGCCAGCTAAGGAGCCCCATCAGAGGTCGGGTAACTCGGCTGTTGGTTTCCTGAGTCCATTGAGGTATTTCAGGGCAGCCTCTAACTGAGCTAGTGGCCTCTAGAGCACAAACTCCTTCTCTCCTCTGCCCAGAGCACTCCAGCAAATCTCCGGAGGAGGATTCAGTCATCAGCTGTACTCCAGCCCTTTTGATGCTCTGTTCTTTGTCTCCTTTTGACCTGTGAGACGGAGGGCGCTGACAGCTCTGTCTGTAAAATCCTTCCTCAGCCTGGTTCAACCTGAGGAATACGCAGAAAAACAGCTTGTTGGGACTTCTTATCAAAGGTGGAAGCCTCATATAGCTCAAGGGTAAAACCTTTATGGCTGAAGGATTCTTTGCTTTTCTACCAAGAAATTAATGTCAGTTGCGTTGGGTTGGGTTTTTTCCTCTCCCTCCTATCTGTTGCTTAAGAAACGCTCTCACTGCCTTGGGTTTAAACTTCTTTGTATAAAATACTGTATTACTCACTGTGCCTTAACTTAATTCTTCCTTCAGTTTTTTGCAAACTCTATGGAAGTAGTTACTTTCATAATATTTTAATTTTTCTGTAAATGCATTAACTGGTTATTTTATATTTAATATAATTTTTGAACTGGAAGTTGGCTATGGCTTTTCCTTTAAAAGGGCTCGATCTTCTAAAGGATGCCCGTACACAGCAGTGTGTGCCTGGGCACTGTTTTCTAAGGAGTCACACACCCCACTGGGACATTCCAGCCCTGAAATTCAAGATATCATAACTATCCCCAGACTCTTCCTTACAAGCTCCTGTAGTCCTTGTGAAGGTGCTCGACGTGTTCACCACTACCTCATGCCAATAACTAGTGCAAGAATACAACCACCTTTGGCCTGGAGCTACTGTAATTTTATCTGAAAGTTAAACATTTTTACAGTTTTGTTATAAAGTAACAGAGTTTTACAGCTTTACTGCTGTAGCACAGCTGTATAATTAAGCTAAATTACAAAAATACTTGCACAGGAGGTTAAGCTGGTGAAAGCCTCATCTTTGGGTTAGCATTAACTAGACCTGAACCTAGTGCAGTTTTATTTCTGTTAATGAAACTCTTAAGAAATAGGTAAATATTCAGTCAGTCCAATAATTATTTACTTATCCTTTCTGTTAGACAGGTATAGAAGAAAAAGGCCTAAGCTCTTTACCTTTTACTAAAGACTTTTGCCTTTAGAAGAGAAGGTTCAAGTGTTCTTTTTAGAGGAAGCCACAGAGAATGCAGTGAGAGGCCTGGGACAGCTGAGCAGATACAGCCCAGCGCTGAAGATACCAAGAACCACATACTTACTTCCAGGAGAAATTCACGTTCCAGAATAGGGTACTCAAATAAGAATAGGACTTGGTACACAGTGGGAAAGTCCAAAGTATTTATTTTTTAAAAAATGGTGCATGGGCCTGAGATATCTCTATGGATACAGCCTGCTCCTGTTCAAAGTCACGTATCGTCAACATCAGCAGCGCTGTCATTATCGCTCGCCACAAGGACCTCTCTGTTCTCGTATGTCCAGAACCCATTCAGGTCAATTAGAATGCTGGTAACAGTGTCTCCTTGACTGCTATTGATTAAGTCTTGAAGGGAGATTTTGTAAGGATCCTTAGGCTTTACCATATCAAAGATTTCATCCTAAAAAAACAAACAAAAAAAAAAGTAAAAATTGGGGACACACACCCCCCCACATTAATGAGCAGAATAACGGCTACTTTATACCGTATACAGAATGATCTTTGGGTAATTAGTGCCAGCCACACCAATTGACAAAAAGAGCTGTTAAGTCCCAAACCAGTTAAGATACAAAGCACAGTAACTGGCTACAGATAGGAGCAGTGTACTCAGCAACCACATTTCAAATAAGAATTCACTTTTCTGGGGAGGCTTTGGCCTCAAAGTGGCAACATGAAACTCCGTTCACTTGTTTCACCTAAATTTATAGAAGCTCTTGTACTATTTTTTTTTTTTAAAGTACTAAAACTGCTAAATGTAAAGTAGTTTTAGACAGGTTTTTTTAGTCACCAGTCCCAACCCCCTGCGCTAAGGATCACCAAGTATCTTCAAGCACAAGGCACAGCAACCTGTATTTAACAGGTACTCGGTCCGTCTGTAAGGCAGGTACTAGAACAGCGTGTACCACGTTTCTTACAGGCAACTGCTGAACAGAAAACATGTTCAAACCTATGGGTAGGACAAGTCAGATCATCCCTACCACTACTGCAAGTAAATACACAGCAACCTAGAAACTCCACTATAACCTAAGTAAACTATGCAAGGCTTATTTCAATATTTCACGCACTACTCCGTTCAGTAAAACTAACCTTGACATCCTGAAAAGAAACTGGTTCTTGGCCGTGGATCTTCATTTGTTCCTGAATGGCCTAGAAACAAAAGAACAGTTAGGAACAGGTAGTGCAGTATTACAATGACACCGTATGAAACTTTTTTAATGTTTCTACATTTTAAGTTGTGTTGCCCCATGACAGAGCACTCATGGTACAGCTTGCAGGCAATTCTCCTCCACAATTGAGGTGGGTGAGTTAAGGCAGTATCGGCGATACGCATCTCTACGTTCACAGCTCTTAGCCAGCACGACAGGAATCCAACTTTCATCATGACCAGCGTTTGAGCACACAGCACGTGGGGTGGATATGCAGACACTCGAATATTTATGGCTCAGCACTCAAAGGTTAAGACAGTACTACACGCAAACCAGAAGGTTTTCTGACAGAAATACAGACTAGGGAAAGAGAGAAGGGAAAAGACTGACCCGCAGACAGACAAAGCAGTGTGGATATACACTTTCAATTACTTTGAAAATGGAACCTGTATCCTGGTTGGTCAAATAATAATAATAATAATAATAATGTGAGGGAGACAATGTGTTTGTCTATTTGAGCTTTTGTCCACGCGTGGAAGCGTTCTCTTTGTTCACGCTGTAAACGGACATTTCTCCTTATGAGCAAAACAGTATTTCCTACTGCTAGTTCCTTTAACGTGGGACTATTTAAACAGCTCCATCACCAAACCTCTGCCTGAACATCACAGCTATGAACAAAATGGATTGTTTCACTAGCACAAACAGCAGACCCTCGTCAGCACAGCTGTATCAGCAAAGTCACTTCCAAAGGCCTATTCCACACTAAATTATTTGATGTTTTCAAGGAACTAAAAGAAAAAAAAAAGTAGGGTTTTTTATGGGGGGGATTTTTTTTTTTTAAAAAAAAAAAAGCCTTTCCGTTTCAGAAAAGGTCTTCTAGATAGGTCTTATTTTTACAAAATGATACAGTTGTAGTCACTATCAAAGCTGATGTTCAACTGGAAACATGCTACAATGTAGAAATAATGTGGGTATAAGATTATGCCTTGAGCAGGCCTGAATGCTTTACTTAGTGAGCTGAATGAACTTGTTCATGTTCACAATGTACCTTGTTCATCATACCTGGAGCATACGGCTAAGTACAATGACACTCCTTATTTTGGCAGTTACAATGCAAAGATCCACATAAAGAAAATTGAAGTGCTTGTCCCTTGTCTGAATAGATATCACTGAAGGGACCTTGCCCATGAAAAAAGCATCCCACATAACCCAGCCTAAACCATCTACAGCAAAAATACTCTTTTCCTGCATGGCATTTCCCTTCCCAAGGCATCTCAGGTATCTATTAAAGAAAAAAAAGACAAAACAACAGAATCTGCTTCCCCCCAAACCAAAACCACCACAAACCAGGAGAAAAACAAGAAAAACATTCCCACGCAAAGCACAATTTGGAGTAAGACTTTACAAGCCTTATGTTAATTTTAATAGCAACTAAAAAAAAATTAAGCTTATTTTAAATCTATTCTGGGAGCAACAGATAAAAATATAGAATATGAAAAATGCAAGAAGCTCTTTGTAATCAATACACTGAATGAAAAATCCCACAGCTGTACAGGCCCATCACTGCAATTCATTATTTTCGTTTCTTCTAGTGAATTTCAGGATTACAGCGGAAATTAAAACCATGGTCAATAACCAATTAGAACCATCATGAAGATTTTAATAGGTAATCATTAGGCAATTTTAAGACAATTTCAATTTAAAAGAAAAAAAATCAATAGAAAATGTTTTTCCTAAACAAAACAGTTAATTTCAACTGCAGATAAAATGCTGAAAATACCTTTTGAATTCTTTCCAAGTTTTGGAATATTTTTTTTTAATATTTTAAATCTTCTTAGAAGTAGCTACTAGCCTCCCAGTGGGTACTGGCAATTTAAAGAGATTTCCTGCAGATCTGCATGCAGAAGCACACAGGCTATAACACTATAAACACAGAAAATGGCCTACCTGTATAAAGAGACTTACCCTAAAGAAATAATTAAGGGAAAAGACATTCAGGTATCCTTTGTTCTCTATATCAAGCAGTTTGAAAATATATTGCAGAGCTGCAGGCTCCTTTCTGTTTTCTAATGCAAGCACAAAGTCCAGGTAGGTTTTATAGTCCTAAAAGTAGATACAATCATGTTTATTACAGTCTTCTTTCTAAATTGATTTTGCAAGCAGGAACTTTATAATTGGCAGCTATTTCATTGTAGGGGATCAGTCTATTTTCTGAAAAAGACAACATGAAATAGAAAATGGCTGCTACCACCAACATGAGCAGAAAAGTTAGTTTTTAATAACTGCTGAGGATAGGAAATCCTGGGATTTTAGAGGTAAAAAAGGATTCCTAGCATAAATCCAAATGACACATGTGATATATACTTCTAAACAATGTTTAATACATCTTTAGACTGCTGAACATATGCAACTAGTGAAGAAAAGCCATATGAAAGGTTCTCATTACCACGAATTAAACGTCCAGTGGCAGTAAGCCTACCGTTACCAACCGGTGAACTATAGGGCCAATTAAAGTATATAAACCTTAGACCAGAGTAGGTAGTTTGATAAATCATGTGATAGAAGTACTGGTAGACCTCACAAATATGTATCATGCTTCTCTTTTCCATTAGTACTGATTATTAGTTTCCCAATCAAAATATAGTTGTGAGAAGGACAAAAATCCTTCAGTCATGTGTATGCAATAACCCTGCTGACCTTAAACTCCAGGGAGTTGTGCTGTCTTTCAGAAGGACCTTGACAGGCTGGAAAAATGGGCCGATGGGAGCATTGTCCGAGTCCAACAGAGGGGATACAAACTCCTGCATCTGGGTTAGAATAAGCCCATGCACCAGCACGTGCTGGGAGCTGATTACTCAGAAAGCAGCTTTGCACAGACAGACCCAGGAGTCTTAATGGGCAACAAAACTGACCACGTGCCAGCCAGGGACCCTTGCAGGAAAGGTGGCAGCATCCTAAGCTGCGTGAGAAGGAGCTTTGCTGGCAAGTGAAGAAGCTGTTCCTTCTCTACTCAGCACACACACCTGAGTACTGGGTCCTGTCTGGTCTCCCCCATAGCGAAGAGAGATGGACCCACTGCAGCAAGTCCAAAAAAGGGCAACTAAGAGGATCTCTCCAGACCTCAATGATTCTGTGATTCTATAAAAAACTGCCGAGGCAGCAGAAGACTGTATACTGCATTTGCAATTCATCACTTTTAGAGTTCAGTCATCTGAATGCAGACAAGAGGAGCAATACATTAAGTAAAGCTTTCAAAATAAATATACGTTTGTATTTTAACTCTAATTTATTTAGACTTCGCATTTTTCAGAGCTATGGAAAGTTTGCAACAAAAAACACTGTTGTCTTAATGAAGAAGTGGACACGTTAGCTAACTTAGCTCAAGTGTGCCACTTGCCTTTGGTTCTCTTTAAAGAATTACATGTAACTAAAAAGCCTTGCTACATTCATACATGTTTTCAACACACACTTTACATATTGAATCTACAAGAAGCTTTATCGTAGGCTGTCCGGATTTTGTATCACCTCTGCTTTTCAAAACAAGTAACTTTGTGTCTTTAAGCCACTTTGCAATCACTTTGCTGTTAAGAAAACTAATTTTCTAATCTGCTACATGGCCATTTGTGTGCACAATGATGAACAAAAGTTACTTCACCTTAAACTGCTCTTTAAAGTTTTTATACTGTGAACAAAGTGAAAATATGTGATTACCATTTCACCATCGTAAGTTAAGCACTCCTGAAAGACACGGTCCAAAAATATGTTTGTCAGAGTCCCTGTTCCATACCGGGACAGTTCTTCTTTGCTGAGCATGCCATTGTGATCTTTATCAAGGTTTAAGTACTGGCCTGGGGGGGAGATATAGAGGGCAAAATATACCTGTATCAGCAAAGAACTGTTTCAACAGAGAAAGAAAATTCAGCACTTATTTAATTTATTTATTCAACATTTATTTAATTTTCATAATAAAGTTAATGCAGTTAAGTGGGAATATGCTAGATCCACAATAATATGCATAGAGCATCATAAATGAGCACAGCACATGGTGGGGAGGAAGCAGGATTCCTGTAATGAGGTGTTATTAGTTCTAGTCTAAGGTAATGGCTCAAAAGTAAAGGCTATGTATACAGAGCAAAGAGCAGAAGGCTAAGAGCATATTATTTTAAAAGGATCTGCTATAAGCATGAAAAAAAAGAGGTAAAGGTCATGCAAAAGCATGAATACAACAGTCAGAAGAGAAGGTTACAGAGGAATCTTGTACCTTGTGCAACAAGCACAAAATGACAGAGGATAAAACCATGGCAAAGAGCAACAGTGGAGAACTGAAACTGTAAAGAAAGTCAGGAAGATACACTGAAAGGATGGCTACAGGAGTTGAAAAGACAAGTTATCAGGAAGTTTTAAAGAGACAAAACCAGAGGAAAAATAACACCAAGAATGTAGCTGTGTCATACAAGGCAGAGGAGAGAGGGGAAAAGGTGTGGAGATGGGGGGAAGCAATCTCATATAAAAGGAACCTACCATAAACTCTTAATGCAGAAGGAGCAGAAAACCAATTTGTTTCCTGACTTTCTTTGGAAAGTTCTTCATCCCTTAACTAAGTGAAAGATAAAGTTAGAATTCAGAAAGGGTAAATTAAAATACAATAGTATATACTATGAGATCTTTACCTCCAGTAAGTCATCCAGGAAGCTGCAAGCTAAAATATCCTGTATCTTTATCTTCCCTGCAGCAAGAAAAAGAAAAAAAAATTTAACAGCCACCCAGCCAACACGCCCATTTGACCTTTCTCATTTAGGGGGTTATACTTAAGAAGGAAGTATTCTGAGCAGAAAAAACAATACGTATTTTTTTAAAAACAAAGCCAAGGCTGAAATTTAAGAGATGAAATTAAAATAGCTTTTAAAAAACAACTGAATAAAACTAGCCTGATAGTGGCAGAAAGAGTTATCCTGAAGCCTTAAAAGCCAGAAAACTAAATTAAATATAATGCAAGTGTTCAACATCAACTCAAAATGTAACATAAAAAATGCAAAGAAAGCACACATTTGTTGGAATAATAGTCCCTTAAGTGATGTGATATTTTTACATCTTCAGAGACTACAGATGTGACACAAAGCTAGAGTGGCAGAACACACTTCTGCTGGTGTAGCTTTGACTTGTGCGCAGACACTGCACAAACAGCTGTGCAAAATAATGGCTTTTTAACTTCACGCACACCCTCTCTATGTGTTTGCAATTACCTCTGCCAGAGGCTACTGCTCACACAACTCTGATGACTTCGAGTGGCACAGCTAGATCTTGAGAACACATGCAATTTGTGACTTAAATCAAGGGCATATGAAAAAGCAAACTGTGGTCCCAGGGAGCTACGTCTGTAACAAGGATTAGCAGCCAAAACTGCAAACCTTTTCTGATGAGTTTACATGGTGCACACAAATCCCAGAAGCAGCACATCCATATCACAATAAGCATTCTTCAGCATTTCCATCCTTGTGGATGCTCTGCCAAGCAGTTTTGTTGTTAGTTACTGTGTTTTCTATTCATCCTAAACGCATATAAAATTAGCTACTGCTAATGATGCGTTATGATGAAATAATATCACAGAATCACAGAATCTTCTAGGTTGGAAGGGACCTTAAAGATCATCTTGTCCAACCCTCAACCTAATTCTGACAAAAATAAACACCCACACAACAGACAAAAAGCAACACCATCACTAAACCGTATCTCCCAGCACCACATCAACCCGTCTTTTGAACACCAGTTCAGTTTCTGTCAGTTTCTATGAGATATCTCTATAGTACCACAACTGATGGGCATCTCATAGAAACTCATTAGCTGTAGAAGCAAATTATTAGACCCACATAAAGACTCATGGTCTTCAGCGGAGATTAATCTTCAAATACAAGATAGCTGAACAAAAGCCTACAACGACAACTATGTATTACTTTGAAAACACAAGTAGCTTCAGTTGGAAACATTTTAAGAGTGAAAATACTCTCACAGGTTAAGAATTTTGAAAACATGGATCTACCTGTTCTGAGAGGATCCAGAAAGAAGAAAAACTTTCTAACTGCTGTGCAAACATAGAAGGAGTAAAAAGATTTTTCTAAACCATCCAGTTGAGGCAAAGTAGGGATGAGCTCCAAAATATAGTTTTCCAAATCCTGCAGAGTTAAGAAAGAAAAGAAAACAGGCTTTAAACACTACTATTGCTATATTCCACCCTGACTTTAAAGTATATTTTGTTAAAAAGACAATCCTGCAACAAGGCAGGAAAGAGCATGAAAGCAGGCAAAAAAGCTTTTATGTCCATGCAAGAAATCCCAAGTCATATACATGCACGTGTGATGCCATGACTGAGATGGTCTGCAAATAAAGCAGAATGTTAACAAAGGAGATGATATATACATGTAAATATAAATGCATTCAACTGTACCTCTTTCAATTACCAATGCATACCTCCTAATCAGATTATCCTATTGAGGAATACTCTTTAATAGATATTTTTTTAAACACAGCAGTAACTAGAGCCTTCTTATTTATTTTATAATATTAACTACTGTTAGAACAGGAGAGTAATTCATTGAGGCCCACTCTAGCCATCTTTTTTTTTTTGTGATTTCTACTATATCCTACTAAATCTAGTTAAGTGCTAATGACATGAAACCTGGATATCTGCAATTTATTGTTTCAGAGAATTACCCACATGTTAAAAAAGGTTAGCAGCACTCTCAGCACCAAATCTCTAGAATATGGAGAGTACTATTTTGTTATCCAAATGTGCCCACTCCAAATCTAGATTATGATATAAGGTTTGATGAGATAAGACTGAAAGAAAATTGGAGCCTTTCTGATGCTCTGTCATTTGAGTAAAGGCAGACATTAAGTTAATCAAGAATTTACTTACTGATTCTCTGAGGTAGCCCTGTCCTGCCACATCATATAAACTGAGACCTATTCTTGTCTGATGAAGCCACACTGTAAAACAGAAACCAAAATTACAATGCAAGAAACCTAGGGGGTTTATGAGGCCTCACCAAAACTCAAAGTTATTTGAAAGGCCACAAAGCACTGTTGGATGTTAAGTGCCTCTGTTTTCCCATTTTTCTGAGATTTAAGCAAAGCCATGGTATGTACCAGCCCTGCTTAGAAATGCCATTTCAGTCTCAAAGTTGGTAAGAATCATTGACGATATACGATAGGCTGTGGCCAAGACTGCCTTGTAATAACCAGATGTGAGAAACGGCTGAGCAGACACCACCTTTTACCTGGTACATGGATTTGTTCTCTCTCACTGACCTACGTACACGTAGCAGTGCATTCTCCCTGTGTTACAAACAGCTGTACGATGTCATACACAGACTGCTTGTCAGATTGCTGCAGCCCCTCGTGCAGCATGAGATGCTGCAGCTACAGCCAAAGGTCCTGCCCTCACTTCTGAGTGACAACAGGAGAATTAGAATAGCACCAGCATCTATTTTTGCAATGAGAAGGCGCATTAATCAGACAGTCCATGGCACAATGTGCTTGAGGCTGGTGTTAAAACACAGTAACAGAGATGGACAACAGATTAGGCATAAAAACAATTATTCACACATTCCACATTAAATTTAACTTCCATTTTATGAAGAAACAGTTTAAAAGTTCCTCTAACAAAATACAAGCTGCGCTTCACACCAACATTCATCTCTAAGGTAAGCGCTTGTCAAAGTGGACTCGGGGATGACAGAGGTTACAGAGTGAGGCTGCTTCTTTGTTGGCTGAAGTTTAAAGGTTAAGTGCATTGTGCTCCTTGAAGTGACTCAAGACACTTTTACTAGGCTTGACTTGTTTGGACAAAGCCAACAGACTTGATCACCTTTCCTACTGATGAGGAGAGTGTTACTGGAGGCAGATGGTGCTTTGGGAAATGCTTCACCATTATTCAATTGACTTCACCATTCTCTCATTCCCTCCCAAAAAAGCTGTGTAGATTATTAAGAAAGAGAAAGAAAGGCTGTAACCCATGGACTGTAGAAAATTCCCCAGCTGGAGGTAGGAAGGAGAAAGACAGAATGCTACATGTTCAGCACAAGCATGTGAATACATGCAGCTATTCCTAAAACTTTAATAGGCATATAAAAGAAAAACCCCAAAAGCTCATTGAGTTCAGCTCGTTAGAGAACACCATCAGGCACCCAAGGCAGAGCAGTTTAAGATGTTTTAAACTGAGGGTGATATGGCCTCTTCCCGGCTGCAGCACCACTCTGGAGGCAGACATTCTGCTGCATGAGCTTCAGCAAAACAAGGTGAAATGCAGGACTGCGCTGCCCCAACTTGGATCAGCTCAAGCAGCTGCAGAGCAAGTCTCTTTGTCATCTGGTACCTTCCTCTCCTTTCAGTGCCACACTGAAGGACATTTAGCAGTAAATACAGATGGAAATCACTAATTCCAATCTAAAGTATTAACTGAAATTCCTACAGGAATTTAAGTCTTCTCTCCCTTTAATACCTGGCCTGGTCTTTAGCTTTCATACGGTTCACTGTACAACAGACAATAGAAATGACCTCAGCTACTGCACAGACAGGCTACCGGACTAATTTATTAGGCAATTCCAGTGCTGTAAGCCAGCAAAAATAAGGATTCTTACTCAGCTGACCACAGAGGGACTTGCTAACAAACAGTGCAATGGGACCTTACATTGGCCAGAGTCTGAAAATGAAATCTGATCGAGATGGGACATGCCAAAAAGCCTCCTGTCTCTAAATTTGGTGGGGATTTTTGTTAGTCTGTATGTGGCTGGTCTGTTTGGATTTTGGGGGTGTGGGGGGGTGTTTTTGGTGTGGGGTTTTTTTTTTTTGCCTTTTTTTTTTTTTTAGGAAACAAGGTATTACCAAAAAATACAAAAGACTTAAAACTTGTGGGTGAAGCAAATCAAAATAAAGAGCACTGAAAGAATCTCTGTTGTGTCCATTTGCGTAGGCCTTTTTTGAAATGCATACAATTTTCACCGACTTCTTCACAAGAAGCACCCTGCAGCTTTGGGGTTTGCTGTTTGTTGCACATGGGCCTGTTACTCCCATCACTCTGCACATCATTAACACAGAAGAAGCATCAACTAACCTTTTCGCATGACATAATTGAAAAACTGCATGATAGATATCCTTCCATAAGGATCATTATGGAGTAATTTAGCAAAGATCTTGGCTGTGAAGAACTGCCTGTAAAACATAAACACAGAACTACTTCTATGCATCTGATTGCACTGCACTGACGGATCCACTTACAGTATCCAAAACCTACAGGCAATGTAAAATACTGTTTTAACAATAAACAATGTGTTCAAAGACGTTAATTTGCTATCCTACACCCATCAAGTGGGGTCCTACCAAGTAACAATGGTAAACTCAACCAAAAGCATCTGCTTCTGCTGCTCACAAGACTCTTCAGTGATGTGGGAGTTTTAACAGCTTTCATGCAATTTAATTTCTCTTTAGTATAATATATTCCATAGCTTCCAGTCTTCTACAACGATATGCACATAAAAGGAACTGCCAGTACTGAAAACTAATCTGCTTCTGCCCAAAACTCAATCACAAAACTATATGCACAACAGCAGTCGAAAGAAGGAATATTCACTGTGTGCTGTACGTAGAACATCTGGGACAAAAATTTCCATCAGAAGATATTAGGGAAGATTGGGCAATATCACCAGAGACACGATTTCCTCTTCAAATATAAAACATGCTGTTTACTGGGCACTCATATCATAAAAATGCTCATGCTGATGAGAATTTCCTCTTCAAAAGGATGCAGTACCCCTCTTGCAGACACCTCTATCAGAAGTTCCCTCAGAGATGGAGGGCAAATACATCTTTGCAGGGATGCAAAGCAACTAGCTCATCAATAACTACATGAACATGATTTTATCTTACCATTGAATTCGTTCCATCTATTTTAGCAACTGAAAGTTACAGCAGCACCTAGGTTTAGCCAAAGTAAGTTTATGCAAGAGAACAAAGTCTTACTTGCATTTAGGTCCAGCTTTTTCACCAACTTTCAAGAAGTTCTCGTAGTTGATCATTGCTTCTTCCCCAATCATTGGTGATGTCTGATGTTTGTCCAGTAGAAACCATAGATTCTTAGAAGGCATTTATATTTGGTTAAGAAAATCCAGAGATGTTAATGTGCTTAAGACAGAGTATATAAGAAATGCAGCAAAAATGTGGTTCTGCCACAGGGTGATGTCAGTTACTCAGTACACACCATCAGTTCACCCAGAAAACCAAACAAACAATACTTCTACTGCTCTAAACTGGTGTTAAACACACACACACACACACAAACTCTCTCTCTCACTACGATTTCTAGGGTCATATCTCTTTTGTCTTTGCACTGCACTAAACTCAGCCATCCTTAGAGTCTCTCTCAGTGATACGTAAACTGAACTTCTTTCTTCTTCTGGGCCAACTACAGCAATTGTTGACATATGCTGGAAAACCAGAAGCCCTCATATAATTCATAATGAGGAACCTTTACACTGACGTTACCAGCCCAAGACCATGCAGCACTTCAGCTTTATCTAGTATGTGACAACCAGCCAACATGCCCAAATACAAAGCACCTTACCACAAGATTCTGTGGAGAGACAACAGATAATCAAACTCTGCAGAAAGGGGAAGTCTTGTCTGAAGTCATTAGTGAGACATAGAGAAAGTATTTTCTTACCTGCAGCTCTTCATTATCCAACAGCTCTCTACTTTTTCTTTGCAGAAAGACTGCTCTAGATTCTTCTCTTAATTTCTGAAGCAAGACTTCATCTTCAGCTGGCAGCTAGAAACATTGTGGTGTTTAAATTTTCTGTACATTGTGGTACCATTCAAAAACTACACATTTAGCAAGTACTCTTAGGTAGTCCTAACTCACACACTCTGACGAAGCTGTTTACTTGACAGAAAATAATGACCTATCTACCAGAATGCTGCACATTACCTGCTTCTTCTACAGGGATACCACTTGCATGCTGTCTCAAACTATTTCAGTATTGACATATTTATTTAATCTTTAAGATGAGAGACAGAGACCTATCTCATACCTGATAACCCATCCAGTGTAAGCACTTTCCCACAGCTGCAAGACAGGAAGGCTCACACACAAACAACATTTACTGCTGTGTCTGTGTGAATGTCCACTGGACTTGTTTTGGCCAACAAAACTGATAGAAGAACACTCAGTATGAAAGTTCTGCCAATGTTTACCTGCAAAACTGTACAGCACTACCAGAACTCAGATGGTTGCATATGTATTCATCAAATGAAGCTTGAAAACTTAATTGGCAGAAACTCGTCATCCTAAGGAATATGGGACCATGCACAGTTAGACAGCAGCTGAGTGGTCAAGTTGACAAGGGCCAGCAATATCAGGATGTCTAACTCCCCCATCTCAATCTGAATCATCTCACACATAAATTGCTGGATAAAGCATTTCTGCTGAATGATGCAAGCAACAGCCTCATCTTTAGGTTTTT
Organism: Tringa tobata; assembly: GCA_033628505.1. Classification (NCBI taxonomy): domain Eukaryota; kingdom Metazoa; phylum Chordata; class Aves; order Charadriiformes; family Scolopacidae; genus Tringa; species Tringa tobata. The sequence goes on along the minus strand of JAHREE010149599.1, from coordinate 72,459 downwards.
TTTGTTTTTTTTTTTTTCATAAAGCAGCATCCCATTGTGTCTAAACAGAAACAGGAAGATACATACTTATAACACCAGTATGTCAAAATTTAGTTAAAACGGGAAGTTTCTCTGAAAGGGGAAGAGGACCTCCTATCTTTCGTAAACAATCAACCCCACTGCCTGATTAGCAAACTGTTTCACAGCCTTTGATGAGGTGCTTAGTAAATATTTGAAACTCTTAAAATCCACAATTGTACAAAACAAAAAAATATGCTTAGCAATCCGCACAATTCAGATTTCAATGTACCTAAACTTCTGAAGCCGAAGTGTCCCTTTGAATAAGCACGACTGTCTTTACAACACAGAGGAGCCTCTTTCTAAAGTCTACCTGGATAACTCACCCTGTAGTAAAATCGTGGTATGTTTGTGTATGACGTATTGTCACTTTTTCTTCCTCCTTTCCATTCCATGTAATATTTTGTGAACAATTCCATTTCTTCATCTTTTAGCTCTTGTTCACTCTTTTTGGCTGATTAACACAGAAAACAATTTTCTTGTTGTAGTCCAGAGTTTTAATTTAATGAGGAGCTTGAAAATAGGAGTTAACACTGAGGCTTGTATAAGTGTGCTGTTTAGTTACACAAATATTAGGTGGAAATTAATGGAGTACAGGCCTATCATGTAAATTATATAACAGATACAATGAATGTGTCACATGTATATTCTATTTGAGGATCTGCAAAGCATCTCTCCCAGTAACTGCACACACCTGATTCTCCGTGGGGTATGTGACTGTAACAGCCTCATGCTAATGCCTGACAAAGCAGCAGCCTACTTGTTTTACGTCGTTTAAGCTGCTGCTTACTGCAAGCAGCAGCACAAAACCCACCTCCCGCACTGTGGTGTTAGTTGAGGGTATCACTATGTTCCCCCAAGAGCTCTCTGGGGGTTCCCTTACAAATAAGGGAGTTCCCAGCCCAAAGCTCTCACAGGGGGACATGCTACAGCCCAGCCGGCGCCCACAGCACCACACGGCTCCTCAGCCGCCCCCACCTGACACTACCCCTACAATAAGGGTGTCTGTTTCTCCACAGAACGAGTCCGAGACCTGCCGGGCCCCCGCGGCGGCCTGCACACCGAAATGGCGACACTCGCCTCACCCCGCCCGCCAGGCCTGACGCCTCCACACCCCTGTCACGGCGGGCACCCCCAGGGGCACACCCCCTACCCGCCGCCCCGTCCCCGCGGCACTCACGGGCACGGCGGGCGGCCAGGCGGTCCCGCAGGCTCTGCTTCCAGTCCATGGCGGCCGCGCAGGCGCACCGCGCCGCCCGACGCGCCGGGCCCTCAGCGCCCTGCCCACAACCGACATGGCGGAGCAACCGCCTCCCATCGGCCTCACGTGACGGCCAGCCCGCTGAGAGTCGATTGGCTGCAGCCGCGAGCGCGGGCCTGGCGGCGCTTCCGGTCCAGCGGGAGGTGAGCGCCCTGCCTGCTGTGCGGCCGTCGCTGCGGTTAGCGCCTCCCTGCCGGTGCCTCCCAGCGCCGAGGTGCCCATGGCCGCCGCGTACCGAGCGAGGTAGGCTCATCCCGGAGAAGGGAGGGTGGCGCCCGCAGCGGGAGCGCGCTTCGTTACGCTCTGGCGGGTGAGGGATAAGGAAGGTGGGGGCAGACAGAGAGGCTTTCCCAGCAGGCAGCGCGCTGCGAGGGCCCTGCCGCTGTGCACGCTGGGAGTTGTAGGTCTTGGGTGCGCGGGCCGGGCCGTGCTTGAGTGAGGGACGTGAGGCTCCGCCGGGGCCTCACGGATCGCAGCAGCTGCCAGCCCCCCTGCTAGGCACCCTCCCGGTATTTGCGTTTATAACCTAACGTTTAAACGTGGGGTTTCGCTGTAATTACCGGATTTACGATCGGGGGGACTGGTTAAACGGAAGTTTGTCGCAGGCTGAAAGGCGTGAGGGAGCCAGCGAGGGAACCCTGAGCGCCTGAGGGGCCGGGGTTGGGATTCCTCACCAGAAATTGTCGAGGTACCTTGAACTTTCTGTTTGCCAGCATGCAAAAGTAAATATGGCAGGAAAGCACTGAGCAGGTTGTGATGCTGAGGTGTTGTTTTTATTTTTTTTATTTTTAGGAAGCCTTCTGACTTGACTTGGATGAAAGCAGGAAGGAAAAAACCTGCACTTTTTGCCTAACTGCATCAGAGTTGCCTCTCTGCGTACAAGTTACTCAGTGCTCATCTTTACAGTGTACAGTAACCATCAAACAGAAATGATAAGCTGCAAACCTGCAAAGCATCTTCTCTAGAAAGAAAGATACCCTCAATTTTGGATGAATGTTCTCACAGTCTAAGAGGTTGATTTTTGTGAAAAAAGATTTTACCATTTCTTGTTTTCATAAGAGGCAAAAAACTCATCGAACAAGCGTTTTGAAACTGAAGCTTATACAGCTTGACAGTCTTTGGGCTTTTATAATAAACATCCTCTTGCAAACTGTATTTTCCATTTTATAACTTTGTTCGATACAGTGAGATAATTTCTTCTTGTGATGGCACTCTTTTCTCAAACTAGTCAACAGGGTTTTCAGGCTTTACTGTGGAAATGTCGTATGTTCTGGCCTGTTTCAAGATGCCACCAACTGTTTGCTGTATCTTTCAGCATCCCCGATAGGGAAAAGGTTAGCTATTTCAGTTTTGTGACATCTTCCAGCACTGCATTCCCAGAGGATCCCAAAGGAACTGATGCTTTTCATACCAAGAAAAGGTCTGAAATTGATTACGAAGAAGAAAAAGGATGGGATGAGGAAACTAAAGAAATACCTGAAGGAAAACTCCACTTTTCTTCCTCTGTTAGAGCACCAAAGAAACGGTTAACAAGTCAAGCTGTGTCAAGACATAAGTTTACCAACGTACATCCTCCAGAAAAACCTTTGCAGGCTGAAGAATGGAACAGACTGAGGGAAAGTTTTCAGTCACCTGAAATATTTGAAGAAGTGATGTTTAACAGTATGGTCAGGTACAACAGCCCTATTGATGTGGCTAAGTCCTTGCTGACCCACGTGGCAAAGACTAATGGTGACATTGCATATAATTTGTTGCTCAAATATCTGGCATTGTGTGTCCAGCAGGGGCAGACTTCAGAAGTTCGTGATGTGTATGATATAATGAAAATCAGATTTAGAATTTTAGAAAGTGGGGCTTACAACCTTCTTATCAAGGGGCTAAGTAATTCCGATCAATGGAGAATGGCCTTGACTCTTTTGGAAGAAGTAAAAAAGATTATGATTCCCTCACGGATAAACTATGAATCCTGTATCAAAGCAGCCAGCCGTCACCAAGAAATGAACCTTGCCTTTGAACTCTACCACGAAATGCTGGCTAACGATTTGGTCCCAACCTTGGATGTTCTGCAGGCCTTTTTTGACTTCAGCAGGGGTATGAAAGGTGCTGAGTTACAAAAAGAGCTGTTTGGTATACTCTTATACTTGAGAGAGAACCAAATATACCCTCACAAAACATTTATGCGGAGTATAAAGCTATGGTTTGAAAGGTAAATAATGTTTCAATAGCAAGCTCCAGTTCATGAGGATGGGATTCAGATTATTCCACAGATCAAGTCTAATAAGATCCTTCAACATCTCATTTTGGTTGTTGCTTGTCCACAAGAGACACATTGTCATGAAAAGATATATTCTATTTTTGCTCCAAAATTAGTGTAAAAGGGTAAAATTCTTACTGATTTCACCTTTTCTGAAGGATGTTACCTGTTAAATATTATTCCTTGGTACAGAAAGTAGGAAATTGTGGTGGGTCATGGCAGTCCAAAACGTCCAACTTCATCTTTTTCTGAACTTGGTACCTAAGGAATATTGACAGGTATGAGGGTTTTTCGTATAATCTCTTGGACTGTAGAAGTAGTAAGTTGTTTGAAAATTAGTTTCTCTTTTTAAAGGAAAGATGCAGCAAACTCAGCATAGGTTGAGTGAAGATTAAGTGTTGACTTTGTAATCTCAGTAGGAGGCTCTTTGTTTTAGCACAGTATTTATTTAGCAGGCTATGGAGCTTGTTCTCATGACTAATTGTCAGACTGCAAATTACAATTAGTTACGGTGTGCATGCACAGTGCAGTTCACCTGAGCCCACTGCATATTTGTCATGGTGTTGTATGTGAGCCCATCTATGGCTTCTTTTTTAACTGTTGGCTTTGGTTTATGTGAACTACACAGCCATTTTATGAGTTAGTCTTCCGGGATGGAAAATGTGTCTGTGGGAATGCACTACCATTATTAGAAGAGTTTATGCTGCTGTCCCCCAGGTATTTTGTTTTTCCTGGGAGCAGACAGAGTAGGCTTCGCTTGAGATGAACTGGTGCTATTTTCCCTGTGAGTAGAGAAGGACTTACCTGTAGGTAAGTAGTTCCTGCATGCACAGGAAACTCATCGTAGTAAAAAATCCTTGCAAGGAGAATGCAGGGGCAGAGGGTACGTTGAGGAGCTATATATTGCCAGTGTATAGTGTCAAACCAGTGCTGCAAGCTGAAGCTAGTCAAACTCTTGTTTTGTATCTTTAATGCTGTGTTTGACTGTTAGAACAATTGGTGACAGATTGTGGTAGGCTCATGTTTTAAGATTGATGTTGGGTGTTTCCCTAAAGGAAGTAGTGTTTCAAACAAGAAGAAACAGAGTCCATAATCGAGGGATGAAACAAGGTGATCAGTAATCCCAGCTGGCTTTTTAGCTGTGAACCCGTACAAAATGCTCAGGTTTACCTGTCTGTTCCAATTGCTAGTGCTGAACTTGTACATGCTGGTGGCTGAAAATAAGTAAGCAGTTTACGTGGAGTTCCCCAAAAGAAATAGAATCTGATAATTTCTGTCACTTTTAGTCTTGCAAAAACGATGCAGATTGGGAGGTAACCTTTGCTGGCAAAGGAAACTGATGGTACATTAAGCAGAGAAGTGAGCTCTGTGAGTGTTACTGCATAGGTGATAGTTCTAAAAAATGATTTTTCTGAAGAGCAGACCAGCACTGACTTCTAATAGTGAGTAGAGCAAGATCCAGTACAGACATCTGAGCGTGCAATGAAGCAGCACAGTATTTTCTGTTGCCTGTTTGTAAGAAAACTAAAGAGCTGCTATGTATCAGCATGAGAATTGGGAAAGGAGAGCAGAAGCAGGATGCTTATTCCGAAGCCCACGGCATGTGTGATTGTGCAGCCTGTGATAAAAAAAAACACAGTGGCAAAGGGAGAGCTGTCTGCAGTTGCAGAGTTGGATCTCGTGGGCAAAAAAGAATATTTACACCAGCATGATGCCAGCTGTGATAGTGGTGGTGATGATGGTCATGAAGATGTTGAGTCAAAAAGTCTCGATGCAGTGTTTTGGTATGAACGTATCTTTCTTAATCTCTCAGGATGACATCTGCATAGAAATCTTCGTTCCTGCTGCTTTCCCCTCTGTTTTCTAAGGTCCTTTATGAATGTGTAGGGTAGCAACTTAAAAATTGTCAGCGCAGCCTGACATATATAAATTGAGGAGGTTGATGGTGTTTTCTGTATATTGTTAAATGCAGGTTCTTTATATAATATTTTCAGGTATTGCTAAATTATATATGAATCTTTGTATGATTTCTTTGATTGATTGGTCTTTTATTTCTAAATGTTGACCAAAATAGAATTATTCTTTATCTGTAATTCAGGTATTGTTAAATAAGAATCTAATGTTTTTGTTTATCTTTCTGTACATATTAGTATACCAGGAGGGAACTGGAGAGGACACCTGACCAACATTAAAGACAGGTAAATGCAACATTTTATTTAAAAGTGAGGTGTTGTCTTGATTCTTCTGTCTTGACCTCTTCTTTCATAAATGTAAAAAATACCTTTCCTTAGATAAGAAAATATTTTAATCCTTGAGAATATGAACCTTTGTTGTGTACATATGATTTTCCAAACTCCAGTTTCCAACTCATGTGCATTAAACAAGACCTAGCACGCATATTTGGAAAGGAGTTATGCTAAGCAGGTCCAAGACAGAAAAACGCAGAGAAAAATAAGAGCTGCCATTGTATTGGGTGGCTTATTTGTTAACTGTTTAGGAATTAAAGACTTACTGTTTGGTTGGCTTTATAATACCATTGTTTAACACGACATTTAAGAGAGCAGCTTTGGAGTGTAAATGGATGTCTTCTTGAAAACTAGTACTATTCACACGCTGCAGTTAATTTGTGCAGATGGAGGGGTTCTCCCTTCCCACCTGATTTTCAGTGAAGACAAAATGATTCTAACTTAGGTTTTCACAGGGATAACTTGGGTACGTGTTTCTATTACAGCACGGTTTTCTTAATGTCTATAAATTCTTATTTTAAATGTTATTCTATGTGAAACCTAGTTCTGTGTTTTTGTAGCAATTTGGCAACTATAAGTGTATTAATTGTATGAACGTCTCCAATGGCTTATGGAGTTTTTTAGTGATTTAAGAAAAATACTCTGTGTTGCATACTCTGAAGTAAAAGCACATGTAGAGTCTGCTGCTTTTGAAGCCCATGGAAGAAGAGCGTAACTCACTGCCCACAAAGCAGGGGTTGTTCACTGTAAGATGGATTATTATTATTATGTACAAATGTGTATGTGTTACTATACTGTATCATGACAATTCACCAAATTCTAGACAACTTTTTTCAGCCTTTAGAGTTTTAAAATTCCAAAGTTGATTGTCTTGGTTAAGAGGTAGCTTGTTATCTTACTGCCTGTAAACTCTGTTACAGACTTTGGGAGCTAAACTAACCTAAATCACCTCACATTTTGCCGTGGATTAAGAATCTGAACAAAGTGGTGACAAGCTGCTCTAGGAGTTACGTTGCGATAGCTGTATGAATACTTTGGAAATAAATAAGTTTGAGGTAGCCTACTTGGATCCCACTAAATCCCATAGAAATATTCTTCTGTAGGTTATGGATGCATCCCAGAAAGAGTACAACTGATTTTCTGATGATTGTACTGTGTTGGAGTTCTTGTAAAGACTTGTGCTCATACACAGACACTCAGTAAGTTAGTAAAATTTAAGGTATGTCTTATTTAAAATTCCTTATCTTTTTACTTTCTTGTTTCACTGTTATTCCAGCGGACGGTGCCCAGTTTGCAACCATCAATTGGAGGACAGTGACCTCACCGAAGAGGAGTATGAAAATCTCAGAGAAAGAATAATAAGGGACGTGATACATGGAACTGACACTTTTAGAAAGACAAGTCCACAGGTAGATCTTGCATGCTGTCAGGTTCATTGGCTAGGAGGGTAATAGACGATGAACGTTTGGGTACTTTGAAAACACCACAGATCTTTTTTTCTTCTTTGCTTTAAACATTGAAAAGCCATTAGATATTGAAGTATTCTATGTATCTTTTTCAGTTGTGTTTATAAAATGGGTCCAAGTCCTGGCCACAGTTCTATTTCTTACTCATTTTCCGTGGAGATCAGTGGTTCAGCAATAGCGGTATGAAAGGAAGCTGGGGTCCGCTAGATGGAGCCCATGCCACGTCTCGGGGTGGTTTTACTTTACCTTTCTAAGTATAGATGTCATTTTGCTGCAGCTGGCACCTCAGTTCTGCACTGGTTCTGAAAATACAGAAGAGGACAGCAGGGTTAGTTTGCTTTCTGCAAACACCTTGCACATGTGTAACAGTTACAGAAACTTTGAGACAGTTAGTGTTGGGATGCTTGTAGTACATGCAGCCTGTTGTCTAGACATCTAATTTCCACACAGATTTTCTCCTCAGTTTAGGACTTTTATCTGACCTGGCTGTGAATTGTACAGGGGAGTAAAATTATCCTTAAAAATGTAGTAACAATTTTAAATATTTAATGGGTACTGGGGTTCTATAGTATTACAATATAAACAAAAGGATGTGTTTTATTGCACACTGTACAACTAACTCTCTCTGTCTCTAAAAGCCTTTGTGAAAATTATGGTTGAGGTTGGTTTATTAACAAAAGCAACAACAACAAAACTTCTAATTCCTTAGTTAACTGTCTAGTCTGTGAAGCTTCCTTTCTGTTCCCTGTGGTCACTGCTGGCTTGAAAATTTCAAATTTGTCAAGTGCACAGGGCTAGATTAGCAGTCCCTGTTGAAGGTGGGGCAATTTAGGAAGGGAGTTCTGGGTAACGGGACGTTCACGCTCAAGCTGAACGATAGTGAAGATGATGTTCTATGATTCTAGGTTCTCCTGGTTTGAGAACCTGATCGATTAAATGAATGCAATCTAATAAAACAAAGACTCAATCGACTATTTTAAGTTTTGATGTCAGTAGATTTTGTTAGTCTGTGTGATAGCTGAAATTCCATCATTTACTGCTCTGGGGCCACCCACTTGGTAGTTCCAAGTTGACCTTGTTCAGTTCCCTATTGGCAGGCGGTCACCGGGAGGCTGGCTGGAGATGAACTCAGTGTGTTGGCTGAACAGCTGAAAGTCTGCTCCCTCAGTGCATTTTGAGCATGGATGTGGTGGGTAGAGGCAAAACCATGTCGTGATGTGTCAGAAGTTTCCAAAAATAAATTTGGGACTTTTTAGTTGTCTTTGTGCTGTGAAAGCAGACGTGTGGTGATGAAAATATGCTGCCCATTTTAGGCGTGCCAGACTCTGTGACTTCTCCTGCAGCCAGGGTTTTCCAGAGGGGAAACTAGGTGAAGAGGCTGAAAATAGGATGTAAGCAAGTATATCTGAGAGGGGGGGTTTCCATTTTCCAGTCAGTCACCTTTTTTGTAGTAGCCCCAATTCAAATAGAAAACATGTTACCTTTCTATTCCTTCTTTTCTCCTAACTAGTTTCCTTTAGTGCATCTGTGTTTCTTGCAATGAAATGATTATTCAGGGAAACAGTTCAAGTTTATTTGATTTTATTTTTCTCATTTAAGAATAAATGTGATCAGAATAGAATATTAGGAACAAAGATTTGGTTTATTGAGGATCCCCCAAAAGTAGTCTGTTGTGCTGTGATTGAAAATAAAAAATCCTTTTTTGTAATTAGTTTTAGGAAAGAAAATCAAACAACTTAGGTTTGTCCATGATAATGAGCGCTATTTACAAATATGTTGAAAAAGTGGCTTGCATGAACTATAACACTGCAATAAGGAAATACCTGTTACGCATTAAAAATTGACCTTGATTCAGATCTTGATGCACAACTACTGCAAGGTCTATTAGGATGTTATATGATGATCTAATATAACAAGCTGCAACCTTGCAGGCTGCCATAGAAAGAAAACAGTTGTAACGAGACTGTCACCTTTTGTACCAATGTCTATATGATGTTTTTAGTTGGATCCCTGTTTACTCTGGCTGCATTTAATTGGTAGCTATGCCACTGAACTGGGATGCTATAATTGGTATACTGAGAGGCAGAATCAACTTTTGCTGTGATGACTTCCGCATCACAGCTGCTCCCAGGTGATTCTCAAAAGTACGAAAATGTGTAATTCAAATGCAAATGAGTAATTTCATTCCTTTGGTGGCTACTTCATAGCCCTGATAAGCCTGAAAGGACTTTTGTGCAGGGTGAAGAAAGCATATGGAAAATATGCTTTCTTGACAGTATGTACTGTCAAGGCGGCAGGAAGAGATGGGTTTGTGGGCACGTAAAGTCCCCACACTAGATCTGTGCTAAGTGTGTGAAGGGGGTTTTCTTATTTTTCTAGAATATAAGAGACTGGAGGGAGCAGAGGAAGTGACCCATTCATCTCAGTGTTATTTTTGCAACTGAATGAGTTTGTGCTGTTTCCACAGAGCCTTGAAAATAAAGCTCTGTGTCTTTGATGCTTTTTCTTTTCTATAATGCTTTGCTTCTCCTTCCACATGTTCATGTTTCCCAACTCCATGATTTCTCCCAAAGCCCAGTGTGGCAATATGTCAGTCCTGTTCTGAATGGTGTAGTTTATTACTTTAAAAAGACCTGTCTACTCCAAACTCCACGAAAACCACTTCTGACACAGTCTGCCCTAACCATCTAGCAGAGCTTTCACTCCTAATTTCTCATTCTGATCTTCTCCTTCTTTTACCTGCTTTGTTGACTCTCAACTTGTGGTCAAAGTCGGATAAAAATTGCCTGCACCTGAGCTGTTTCCAAGGTGAGCTACCCTTACCTGCCCTGAGATATGTGGGTGATTATGGCTGCCCAACATTGCACCTGGATGTCATGGCTTCTTTGCCTGACTTCAGGGAGAAAGACAAGGCTCAGTTAGGCCTGCTGCATCTCCTGAGAAGATCAGGGGCTGAAGAGGAGAAAACCCTTTTCTAGCAAACAGTTGATACTGCGTGCAGTGTGTGCCACAGCCCAGGCTATGTGTGCCGTTTACCTCCTTTATTTCTACTCCCGTATATGTTACCTCCTTCCTGTCACTGCTAGGGAGCAAACAACTTTGAGGGGAAGAATGAAGGAGGAGGCTGGGTGGAATTTCTCCCGTGGGTTCATGTGCCCCCTTCCCTCCCAGATACGTGCCACATTGCAGCAAAGGGCTCATATTCCCTGTAAAGTGTATGTCCTCTACAGTAGGAGAGCACAAGTTTGGCCTGTTGCTGAACGCTGCAAAGCACCTTGCACTGGGATGGGGACTGTCTTGGGCAGGAAGAGTTCCTGTGGTTTCTTCTCAGGTGGGAATGACTGAAAGTCCTCTTGCTGGTTCTGTGGCAGGGTCAGTCACTTTGCTAGGGTTTGGTTTAAAATGACAGCCCTTGGATTCAGAGCTGGCTTTGGCAAGAACTGTGCTGGCAGGGTGAAAACCCTGCTGGTGCCAGCACGGGTTGAAAGCTTTCTTTTAGTGCTGGAGAGCAATACAGGGGTGGTGAGCTGTAATCAGGGTCAGGATTAGGGCTAAGCCTAGGCTTCAAGATGGCAGAGATTTCTGAGCTTGCTTTTTTTCGTTTTGAATAAAGACAGGTAATGGTTCATGGCGGGTATTGAGGCAATTGCAGTAGTAGAGTGCCCGGAGTCTGACTGCGCTACAGCCCAAGCTGCAGCCTTTATCCTGCTTACTTTCTGTCCTCCTGCCTCCATTTAATTCAGGGTGATGTTATGTTCTTGTGATATGATCTGCTAGAGGGGAAAGAACTTCTGGGAGGAAGGAAGAGGAGAGGAAGAGGATAGACCGAATGGGAAATGGGTGGTGAGAGACAAAGGCAGTTGGAATTTTTCTGGGGCTTCTATTGCATCTTCTCTTACCCCAGAGGCTCCTGGTAATGGAAGCAAACAGAAGCACAGAGAGCCTTTTGGCAGGAGGATAAAAGACTTAGCTGCTTCCTTAGCAGTAAGAAATAGATCTAGTTGAAAACATTATACATTCAGCACATACTTCTTTCCCTCAATTACCTCAGTGTTAGAGAATCTTTCTTTGGGGTGGGTCAGATCTTCTGGGGTGGTCTGTAGTCCTGCTTTTCTTGATTCATATAGCAAGGAATGAGTTGGAATTTTGTCCAGGTCACTTCGTCTCCTCTACCATGAAATGGTTATGCAGCAAAATTAGACCACCCCACAACACAAGAACGCTCCTTTCTTCCAATCCACTGTCTAAACCTATTTCATTGTCCTCCACAGTCTTTTAAAACTATTCCTTTGTCACCTCTGCATTTGGAAATTCTCCAAACATGATACATTCTTCATATTCCAGTTAGTGCAATCAACCAGGAATAGTCTGGTTCTAATCTTACTTTTTTTTTTTGAGCATCAGTTGCTTGGTTAAAATACAGTTGCTAACCTTGTTTCCACTGTACATCATCTGAAGATCCTGCTAAGCAAAATACAAAAATGTTTGCTGATGCAGTGATTTTTCTCAGTTCTGTATCTTCCTCACATTAGCTGGAACATACAAGAAGAAATTGAGAGAAATTGAAGAATTTCACCAAGGTTTGAGAATGGCACACCTTGATAAAGTATTTCTCTTTTCCTGTTTATTAACTGATCACAGAGGCAGACAGGACCATAAATATGAAGTCAGAACAGCAACTTTTAACTAAAGAATTAAACTAATCTGAATTATCTGAGTAGCTTTTTAAGAAGTATTTTAAAAGAGATTATTTTATCAGGAACCTCTTGGACACATGGTCCTTTGCTTGCAGCTCATGCGTTCCACTAGGTAGGATCTTGAGACATGTTTACATAATGCAGACTGCATACACTGCCATCATTTTTTAAAGTGTTTGCTGTCTCTGAATATTACTAAGTTCTGTGATAATACTTCTAAAGTAAAATTAGTGTGAGCACATGCTGATTTAAGACACATTGAAATGTTACCTCTTGGAATGTAAGTATTATTGAATGGTCCTTTACCATTCGGTCCTCTGGTCCTTTACCAAAGGTCCTTCTCAGTTGAGGAGCTGATCTGTAGCTGTGCTCAAAGACAGATTCTTCTGATGCTGGAGGCACCTATGTGGAATTGTGTAATATAGGGCTTCATTATGATTTATGATAATTATAATATCTTACCAAATTATAATAATTTAATGTTATCTATCCAATGCCTTATATCTTAGGATTTGATTAGATTTGTTTTAGAACATCAGCAATTTGAGCAGATGTTTTCATTACACTATGATGATCATCTGAGTTGATACAATTTGTCCAGAAATCTGTAAAATGTAAGTGCATTCTTCCTACATTATGCATTGTTTCATCTCTCTCATGCTAAATTTAATTTCGATTTGTTTTTGTCATTTGTTTTGGCTGCTCCTGTGCCATCTCCTTTCCTAAATGTCTGTAAAATATTTCATATATATGGGAATTGGTATAGACCTTTGAAAGATGCTGCAACTAGTTCAGTGGTTTAGTAGCTTGTTTTGAAGTCTTGTGTCAGTTTTTTTTTGAAAATCTAGTTAATGCCATCTGATTCTGTCTTAACTACTTTTTCATTGACACGAGGAAAGAATTTTTAGAGACGTTCTTTTGCAAAAGGTGTGCGCATTGAACTCTACCAGATCATATTATTCCAGAGGGTTTGTGCAATTTTTAGTGATCAGTTCAACCACATTACAGTGTACAGATGCTGGGTGCATAGGTTTATAATTCTCTGGATTGTTTCTAGAAATATTAAAATAGGGGTAGAACGTGTGGTCCCGTTCAGCCCCCTGGAACAGTTGCTGTTTCTCTTGAGATTGCAAATATTAGTTAGCGTAAGCATTTGGTGGCAGTGTGATTTTTAACTTAGCATAACCAGCCTTACTGCCTGGCCAGCTGTTCGTTCCTGCCCCTGCAAGGGTGCCAGGACACAAGGGAGCCACAGCCCCATGGCAAGCAGGGCACACACCTAGATGAAAAAAGGATGTTTTGCATCCTTGCGGGTGTTTTTTCAGCTAGACCAGTTCCTTGTTCGGTTTTGCTTCAAACATTTGTACCCGCATAGCAGAGAAAGCTGCATGGAGGTATATCTGGCTGGTTGATAGTCACTGAATTTTCACTGAATTTTTAGAGCTGGAAGGGACCATAGAGATCATCTAGTCCAACTCCCCTCTTCAAGCAGGATTGCCTAGAGCATGTTAGGGCATGTTACTCAGGACTCCATCCAGCACACTGCACCCATTCATGTAGTGTTTTTCCGCATGGATATTATGGACTGTCTGCAATTAGGTGCTGTTCTGTCTCACTTACTTGGGATGCTGTCTTTTTCATGACCTACATGATGCATTGCTTTTATATTATTCCAGTGTTGCTATAGTGCCTGTTCCATTGTATTTCACCATGCATTCAAGTCAATCTTTCCCTGGTTTAGCAGTTCTGTTAGGTGGTTTGCCCTAAGAAGAAAAGGTTCCAAAATAATGTTTTTAACTTTGAAAGCACTGTGAATTCAAAATATTTCTGCCTTTGCAAGGTTTTGTTTGTTTGTTTGTTTTAAAAGAAAGCTTGGTATGGTCCATTCCTATACGCTTGTACTTAGGATGGAAGCCTTGCAAGGATGAGAACTTTTTTCCACGGCACAAACTGCTTGTTCCTCCCTCCATGTGAAGTGTGCTCAGGAAGGACGTTTCAGAATTGTGCTGCCTAGTTTGTTGAGGTCCAGGTTGTGCACGGACCTTGTGGCTGATCCGTGGCCGCCCGATGCAGGCAGGAACAAGTCCCACAGCAGCACTGCCTGCTGCTGATGGAGGACTAGGAACAGGCAACAGACAGCACATCTCAGCAGGTTCTCAATGTGCCTGCAAGTACCTTCCTGCTTGTGACGCTACCCCTGAAGGCTACAGCCGCAGGAGGTTGTGACTCCTGGATTATTTGTTAACTCTAGAAGCGTGTAACAGAAGACAAACACATTGTGTGCAATCCAGAGTACATAGTGATACCGTGCACAAAACTGAGAAAAGCCTTCCTGCTTACAAGGGTTCGAAGGGGATTTCCAAGCTTTCAAACTGTGGGGGAAATACTCAAACCCTTCAGGCATAGCAAGAAACAGATTTAAGAGTGCTCCAGCAAGGCGCTTTAAAAAAAAAAAAAAATTGGCTGGATTTCAGTTTGACAGCTGAATCTTATTTCTCACACTCTAATATTCATTCCTTTGTTTTTCTTCTGATACCAAGAAACATTGCTGAAAACAAAGCAACCCCCGTCACTCGGTATTTTATGAAACTGTTAAAAAGTGAATGTTTTCACTTCTCTAAAAGCTGCTCTTATGGTGTTGAAAAACACTCAATTTGATAATAAGGGTAGAATTAAAGAATACTTAAGTACAGTACAATATTCTGTTAATTAGAATTTGCTCTTTCCTTGCACTTGAATATATTGTCATTTAATACAGAGAGGGGAGGCGCTGCTTTTTCTGTTCTACAAAGCTTCAACTGTTGTGAATGCTTCTGGAAACAATATATGTTGAATACTGTAGTTTTGCACTTTTTGATTTGACTTTAGTGTCTCTCCACTATTCCTAATGAGTAAGCATAAACTTTATTGCTTAGCAGAAGTGACAAGTAGCATTTTCTGCAGTGATTTTAGTAGGTTTTTGTAGGGTTTTTTTGCCCCCCGCTCCCTTTTTTTTTTTTTTCAAATTCCATGTGTTGGAATGAACATAATAGCCTTTCTTTTATTTAAAAGTCTTCTATGGATTTGCTCCTGTATCTCCTTTGTATGTTGTGTTACTTTGGTTTTTGGCATTTAGATTACTTGACAATTTGGATTGTTGAAGAATTTGAGCAATAACCATGATTGTTATTTCTAGTTGCCAACATATTTCCTATTTAGACTTGAGGAGAAAAATGCTCAAGTGATCTAACATTTCTGTGATCTGAAACTCGTCAATCCCTTAGATCTGTTACAGACACAAAAAATGATTTCAAAATACTCATTTGAATTACTCTCATTGCTCTTGTCAAAGGACATGCTTGTTTAGCCATGTTTTCTTTGTTGTGTCTGCAATGGTAACGTTTATTTCCATATTATAATATTTAACATAGTAAATCAGTAAATACTAATAATGAATTCCTCCCCTCATTTTTGTTGTGCTTTTAAGGCTTGTAGTCTGTGTGTGCACTGATGTTGGAAGAAAAACATACACTTCTGTTCATAAAAGTTTTTACAGAAGTTGAAATAGTATTAATACTCTTACAGAGAAGACCCATTTTCAGATTTATTTCTACTGCTCTTTCAAATATTATTGGCTGTGTAAGCCAGACTTTTGAAGTCTGAGGTCACATTTTTTAAATGAATAGTTTGAAATAGCAAAACCAATCTTTTTTTCTTTCTTCCTTTTTCAAACAATAACTTCTACACTTCTGTTTTTTTAAACCAACCTCTATTGCTTTTTTAGCTGCAATACCCCAAGTTGAGAGACAAATCTCATAAAATGTTGTAGTTCCACACTCCAGTCAGTGGAGTGTGGAACATAGTCAGGGCTACCTGTGGGAAAAGGTGATCCCAGTGGTCTCACCTCCCACCAGTCCCGTTCCTGGTCCCATGTCCTGGCTGTGGTTTCAGGCCAGGACAAACCTCCATGCTGTGACCTGAGCAGGGTAACAGGTGCTGGCTACTGGCCCAGTTCATCCACTTCAGTCTTTCTCCTTCTGCCAACAAATGTGTGTGCATGTAGAGAAGGGGGCAAGGCTGGGACTGAATGGCTGAGGGAAGGGGGAAAGTAAAAACATCTCTCTCTGTGGCGGCACCGGTGCATACCCGTATAAAATGATGGTGAAATAGCACATGAGTCATCCAGCTGGTGTGGAATACCAAAAAAAATGCAACTGTTCTGTGCTTTTGTCGAGGTGTGAATGGACTTGAGCCACCTACACACTAGTGGTTAAACAAAAAATTATATTAAACATCTTTAATTCTTCACAACAAGATAAATTCCATCATGGGTTTGTTATGGCTGGCTCTTACTTCCAAATCGATGTCGTCAGCGTGGTGTCCATTTGCAAAGATAATTTTTCTAAGTAGAAAGTGCGGTGAATCATTTCTAACGGTTACGTAGTTGGCATTCCCCTATTTTCCCAGCTTGGCAATGGATGAAATCAGGTGGGTTTTTTAAAATTCCCTTTTTCTTTTGTACGTGGTATGAGACAGGATGTCAGTGGAGCCTCCCGTGAGCATGGTGTCGCGCTGTGCCTGTTGTGGTTGCGGGGAGGCACGGGTGTCCCTTCGGTGCCGGGGATGTCCTGCCCTGAGGTAACAGCCTCCCTGTATTGCAACACTCTCTCTGCCTCCCGAGCATTGAGAGGGTTGTGTCAATTAAAAAAATGCTGAATGTGGTTTTAAAGTTTTGTCCCTTCGGTTGCCAATTCTGCTGAAGTGAGTTTGAGTAGCGTTTCCGAGGCTGGGGGAATGGACCTTAACCCAGGCAGAGCAAGTTAGAAATAAGTGTAAGGTTTGCTGGGTTTGTTTTAGTGCTCTTACTGAGAGAGAGGGGCTTCAATACTTGTTGGTGTGTTGCAGGGGTTTATCAGAAATGTCCACCAAGAAGGTTCCACATAAATGTTCCTGTGGCACACACGGGGCTGTACGTAGATCACACGTTGCATTCTCTGTTTGGAAGGGGAGGCCCGTGTGAATAGCTCACTTTTTGCCTAAACCAACCTTCGTGTCATCGTCGTACTGCATTGATGATTATTGTGTCTGGGTTCCCTTGGTGAGCTGGACCCTAGCTGCAGCTCTGCTCTGCTCCTTCCTGCTTATAAAGAAGATCTTCACTTTCTTGTTACAGTTGGCTAGCGAGGGAAATATCTTTAGAGAATCATGGATGAATTGTCTCTTTATTAGTGTGGCTGTAAGTAAAATCCAGACAAATCCTTATGTTTGAAAAATCAGCTTCCTTTGAATTGTATACTTTCTCTCTTACAGCGTAAGTCTGTGTACGTTTGAATAACCTTTTGTACTGCATCTGGATGACGTAGCCTGCTGCTTATTCCCCGGCTTCGCCCTTTTTCTTCCCCATGTCTAGAGAGGATGGGAAATATGGCGATTCAAAAACTCTCTCTCAGGGGAGCAGACCTGCATCTTCTCCGTGGTTCTTTATGTATTTTTTTTTCTGGAAAAGGAAAGGAGCACTCGTGTTGCTGGGGAAATATGGATGGCGAGGAGAAAATGAACAGATCCTTGGGGATTTCAGTCTGTCTAAGGCTTTTCACTGGAGTCTTCTGTATTTGGTGATATAAATTAAACTGGGCCATTTGTCTTCTGCACTTATTGTGCTATTAACTCCTCATCTCCCTGTGTGGCTAAGTGTCTCCTGTGGCAGCAAACCTTCTCTCCCTGCTGCATTGCAGACAGTTTACTGGTAGTGTGGCAAAACAATTGAGCGGATTTAGGAGTCTGGGAGAGACATGCTGTCAGGCACCTTTTGAGAATGGAGTGGGAGATGTGGCTAGGAGGAGATGGCTGGGAAAGGTGGGGTGGCCAGTGGAATGTCACTGAAAAGGCTGCAGCTTCACCACAGCTCCAAAAGTAAAACCCAGAGAGCCAGGACCTAGCTTCTGAGAGGTGCTGAGCCAATCCTGGAGCCTCTCAGCAGGACCCCTCCTGGTAGCTTCTGCTCCATCTTTCCTGCTGGGAGAAGAGAGGGAGCCAAGCAAAGAGTGGGCAGAGGGGAGCACCGACCCATCAAACAGCTGCTCCCCCAACTCATGGTGAAGTGTTCCCTTGACAAAATACTCTCCTCTGCCCATCAGGGAAAACCCATCCCTTCAGGAACTGCTCTAAAACTATTGTCACTTGAAATAAAATAACACTTTAAAAATTCTCCACAAAGTGTTTGTTTTGTATTGAACAAAGCCCTTGAAGACAAGATTACGTGTACATTATAAGAATGTCCACTTGACTGTAACCATGTTACTTCAAATAGGGTTGGCATTTGTTGGCATTAGAAAAATAACACTCTGTTGGATTGTTTACTATGCATTTTCATCTGCTTCTACTTCCTTTTTCTCTTCCATTTTCACTTATCTTTCTCTCAAAACTCTCCTATTTTACCTTCATTTGGTCTGTGTGTGTTTTCCTTTTTGTTTTTTATCTTTTCCACATTTCAGGCAGCCATCCAGTATTACAGTGATGACTTGTCTGATTTTGAGCCACGGGGAAGTCCACTGGATGGCATAAGCCCAGAAGTCAGGAATCCTTGTTGATTGGTTTTGCATTTGTTTTTCATTTTTGTGACTTCCTTTCTGTGTCTTGGTGTCCCTGTCATTGTCATAAGCATTCTGACTAAATCTGAAGTTGGTGATCATTTGTTACTGCCTGATAGCAATGTATTTTCCAGACAAATGCATTCTTTCTTTCATTCCTTTCTCCAAGGAAGAACTGTATATGCTGTATAGGGTTTTGTTTGGGTGCTGAGGGGATGTTTTTTTCTTTAGGCTTATATATTGCTATATGGTGACATGGGAGAAGGCAAGATTAGAAAAATGCATCTTGAATTTTGAGCAGAAAGCATGGAATTTGCAATTGTTTTGAGTTCCTATGAAAGTTCATTTATAGCCTTGGACTGTGAAACCTCTGTTACCTGATATTACCTGATACTCTTATCTGTTACTAGAAAGGTCATTTATGAAACCAGTTCACTGCCCACTGGGATGGGATAGGGTCAGAACAGGCAGAAGCAACAAGTAGAAATCTAATGCAAGACTCTGCTAAAAGCACTAAATCTTTCCTCAAAAATCAAAGGAGGTATTCCTGAAGATTTTATTATTACTTCGTATTCTGTCCTCCTCCTATGGGAGTCTCAAGCCTAAAGTGATTGTGGTTTTCCTTCTGTTGGAAAAACTGGATAGATGCTGCTGGTTTGCTCAATCACTGCATTTCCAACCTAGTAATGAAGTTCATTGTTTTGCTAGCTTTAAAGCTGTCTATTTCTCACAAATGGAAGGCTATGTTTCTAAATGAGTGTTTATTTAAATATAGGTCTGTTATCCAAAGACTTGCATTCAGAGATTCCAAAATTCTTACAGGGAAACTAAATATAATGCTTGTTTTACATTTGGAAATGTTAAGATTTAGTGATAGTGTCACAGTCTACTGGTATGTAAAGTTGCTTTTCTTGCAGCTGTTGCATAGCAATGACTATAGCATGTGTCTTTATAAAAGTGTACAGTTTACATTATAATTTTGAAAATCTGCATGACTGTAAAGTTTTGGTTTTCAGTTGTAATCTAATTTTAAATTACATTGGAAGTATCCACTGTAGCACTTCTGGCTTTTACAGATAATTTTTTTGGTGATTGTTTTAGCAAATATGTAAGTAAAGATGTGAAATGTAGCCAATGAAGGAAAAGTGGAAGATTTAGGCTTTGCATCTCTTTGTTTCTTTTTTTAATAAAAACTGAATTAAATCTGTTTCTGTTAAACTCAACATATTCTTCCCCCCTGATTGTTCATTTATTTATTTCAGGAATTTGAGGCCTTTCAAACATTTGTGGAAAATCGACTTCCGTTTGATATTGTTATTGATGGACTCAATGTTTCCCACATAAAACCCAGAAGGCTGCAGTGTGAAAATGTAAGTGCTGGTTAAATATTCATTAAGAGTTTTGTGTATGCTTAGGCTGATTGTAAAACAATTAGTGCCTCATTATTACTTTTCCTCTTGAGAAACTGATCAAACATTTTTGTAGCACATGTTATAATGAAGTTCAAAGCATTATTTAGACTTCACAAACAAAATCAGTGTGAAGATGGTTCTTCTTACATATTTGACTGTATTAGCTATAAAAAATCATACCTAAATTTCCCCACATATGCAATGCTCAGTTACATATTATCAATGTTATTGATAGTAACGTTATTAAGACATACGTTGTGTGAGTGTGTATGTTTTCATAATAATAGGGATTTGGGGGAACACAGTAAATGTACCATACAGAAAATTTAGTCTAATAGTTATGCTGTAAGAGTTCTTCTTAAAATCACCCCTTACTCGGTTCAAACCACATCCTGTACAAGTTTAAACTTTATTTCACTTCCTATTGCCTCAAGCATTTGAGTCCTGCTCTTACAAGGTCAGCTCAAACCGGCTTCAGTTCTTTCCACTTGGTGATTTTTAGAATAATCATCCTGCTTTTTTTACCGATACCTGTTTTTGAGAATTCTTGGTACTCCCCTTTAGCATTTCACTAAGAAATGGCTTAAGGTTTGGGGTTGGGGTTTTTTTGTGTCAATCAAATATTTACTTTAAATTAGGAACAATAAAGTAGCTGCTCACATGTATTCCAAAGCCAGACTTTAAATTTTCATGCTCTTGAAATTAAAACTAGGTTATAAATGAGCTTTATAATGAAGGAAGTAATTTACTTCTAGTAATTACAAGAAATAAGTTTCTGTTCTAAGAACTACTTTAAAAATGTTCTTAAGAAGCAGGATATGCTTTCATATATGCAGATAAAAGCAGCTGAGCTAGGGAGGTTAGGTAAACTTGCTGAAAGATGTTTGTTTGAGAGTTGCAGTGAAGTTTCATGAGATACTGGCTCACAAAGAGGGTACTTTCCTTACTATGAAAATAGAAAAGGAAGTTTACAAGATCTTCGCGTGGGATCAGGGAGGAAGTGTTGATTATCTGAGAAGAATCCCAGGGAGCACATAGTGCCACAATGTATTAAGGCTTAGAGGGACAGATCTCTGCTACCAAAGGGGAAGAGACGTGAGCTTCCTTCCTCAGCGCATGCCTGTCCCAGTGGGGGAACTCTCAATAGGATCCTGAATGTTCTATGAAAGCTGGAAGTACTGACAAAAAGAGCCAGCCTGGTTTTGCAGTATACTGCTGGTATTTATATAGGATAATCTCTATGAAGTATTACATTGTTGAACAGCATAAACTGCCTTTGAGTTCCTCCTTGGTTTCTGCTGTCCTGGAAGTACTTTGGGATCCACAATGCCAGGGAGCTCCAGAAGGACCATATGGAGGCATCAGCTCTCTATTTAGGTTGTTCCATGTAGATACAAATCATATCTCTCTTGAATCCCAGGTATTTACAGGTTGGGAGGATTTTTAGGAAGATACGCATTTCTTTCTACACAACTAAACAGTAACTTGGGCTCACCCCATCTTACCTCCAGAGTAAGATTCTCTAAGCTAAAATTTACTTATTGTATGAGATATGTTGCTGATAATTATTACTGCATTTTGTCATGCACAAAAAATGTTCATCACGGGAGCCTCCTCCAGCTAGTCTTTTTCTGCTCCTCTTACCTGGATCCCGTTTTTAAGAGTGTGGAGTCATTACGTGAGATAGGATGGACATGCCCATTACTCCTGCCTTATTACCTGTAGATATTCACTGGCTGGATAATACTTTGTTTTGGTATGGGAAGTGTGTATTTGCACTCTTAAGCAACAAAATAGCTCCTTCACTGCTCAAAAGAAAATCTCTTCTTGACATATGAACTGCTAAGGCCATTTTCCTGTATTGAGCCTCTCTATTCACTGAGATAGTTTTAAATAATTTTTTTATGATAGATGTCTTTGCATCTGATAGATGTCTGGTTTTTTTTCCAACTGCAAATGTTGTTTAAATGCAAGATCAGGCTGGATGCTAGTGAATCCCTTTTTATTTCTTGATGACTCTGAACTCCTGTGTTGTAACATGTCAGGAGAGGACTGTGGTTTTGTTCCTATTTTGGATACTCTGACAAGAAGCATGTATTCTTGTTTCCTTACTCTCTTTTTCAAGACTACTAAAAATGGAAAATAAAAAAAAAACCCACCCAAACCCGCGGAGTAGAGCAATCCTTTCTTCTGTCTCCAAACTTTTCTTCCACATAAGGGAAGGGAATGCCACAGGAATCTCTGCGTGTGTTGCTTTCCTGGTTACTGGTGTTGCTGCCCAGCAGTCCCCCATCTGTGAGCGCCGACCTCTCCGAGGGCTGTATTGAGGGCTGACTCTGCCACAAAACATCCTCTTTTGGAGACCACTCTCCTCATGGCAGAGACCAACCGAATGGAAAATACAGAGTGTCAGGTCTGGGGCATTCACTCCGCCATGTTAAACTCTTCAGTGTACACAGGGAAGCACAGTGCAGAACTGAGAGGATGGAGAGGAGAAATGGCAGAAGAGCATGAAGGATGGAAAAAAGCTAAGGGTGAAGGCTGCTGAGGTTGAGCTGGCTGGCTAGGACAGCATGAGTGGCCCATCTTGAAGAAGAGGGACATGCTGTGACTCCTTAGTGACATCTGCTGTTCTACTTGAGCAAGAAAAATAAAGGAGCAATATTTCCAAGGGCCTGTGTTAAAAGCTGCCCAACCCACGTTTACTTGTCAAAAAGCTAAATTATTTTAAGTCTCCAGACGTGAGTCAGTGTATACACTTTTCAAGGATTCGTCACTGCAGCTGTTAGACCAAGTCAGGACATTGCTTTATAAACTTTTCTGTTCAGGTGTATGGTAGTATGCAGGGATAGTTGAAAGGGAAAATGAATTTATAACTCACTATAAGTGTTACTATGTGCAAATTGTTAGTTTTTTTGGACCATGTTCCTTATGTGCTTTAGAGAGAATAGCAAATTAAAGGGCATTGTTAAACACAGGAGAAAGCTGAAGATTTATGTGACAATAATATGGTAATTTAAATGCATTCTAGTCTTTATTTAAATTTAACAAAAAATACTGTTCCACTTTGTGATTTTGCTTTAAGACCTGTAACTGTTTTGCTAATGTCCAACTCTAGGTAATTCTTAGTCATATGATTAAAATAAGAAAACATTGATAAAATATTCCTTTCTTTTTCAAACATCCTAACATTTGTAATTTCATTTAGGCATTCTGTAGGCATCTTGGGAAAGGGCTGCATTCTGTGCACAAGGCACAAGTACCTTAAGGCATGAGAAGAGAAGCAAAAAAAGCAGAAGTTGAATGATTTTTACTCATTTAATCCCTGAAGTGTTCTGACATTCTGGAAAACTAGATATGTGACTTCCAGTAGCCCCAGGCAGCTCCAGTCCTCACAGCCAGCACTTACTTAGCAGATCATCATGAATTTTATTGACTTGGCAGATTTACAGGAATATTCTGTGGCAATTTCTCCAGTATATGACACACTCGGTTTGTAATTACAATCTCCCCTTTTTCAGGTTGATTTTATACTAGGTCTGTTTCCTGGTACAAATCACGTGGCTGCATCAATTCCTGACAGAAAGAGGAGGTGGTGTAAGGGTGGGAGCAAAGATTTTTGAGGGCTAGGGAATCATAGACGATCTGTTTTGGTAAAACTACAGCACTAGACATTAGCCAGCACCTCTTTTCAACCCTTTGCTTCCTTATGGTAGCATTTTAAATTAGACATGAAAGTTGACCCGTAATTAAAAGATATTATGGAAGGGAGATTATTTTTGCTATATAATCCAGAGAATAGAAGCAAACTCCCATAAAGTCAAAAATCATTCAGTCTTGTCTTTTCCAGTGTTTTGTGCATTATGCTGGTGTTTAAGGCTGTACCCGATGTGTATTCGCTTTGATGAGTCAGTCACTGTTTGTAGTGCAGACATGGTAGTTTATAAACTGAGAGATCCTTGCAGTTTAACAAGCAAAGTTGATTCAAGCTGTATCATGACGTTGGGTTAATGTTTTCCTCCACATGTATCTACTTACATAAATCCTTAGCCAACCCAATGACATTTGGTATTCCCTGTCCTCTGCTGCTGTAAGTGCCCCCACCTTTCACCTTGTAAAGGTCAAGAGAGGGAATTTCCACACACTGGTTGTCCAGTTTTCTTACTAAACACAAACTGTTACATTTTAACTGCATTTTTCCTGTTTATCACAATTTTCTGTAGACATATTCTTTGGAAGCGAGGGGGAATCCAAGGGCAAGCAGGATTCTGGGCTCTGGAGCATCTCGCTTTGCTGGTGGGAGGGGAGTGAAGGAACTAGGATGAGCTGTGCTCCAGCTACCCATAGACTGTAAAGGGCTGGAGGGGGGGAGGACGTGGCGAGGGTGGGGTGCAGGAGCACAATCAGCAAGTGCAATTTAAAGAATACTTCGCTATTTTTAATTTACACCAAGATTGGTATATTGTAAATGAGGTATGCAGCCAGCTCCTTTTTCAGCTGTACCCATCTGGTGTTAGATGTAACTGAATATGGATTACAAATGTGTGTTGGATCAAAGCTAACTCACAGTTCCCTTCTTCAAACAGTTTGGCAGTTGGGGTCAGCTCTGCCCTAACTTTACCCTCTGTAATCTCTGTATGAAACTCAGACATCTAAAAGATTGGTAAAATAGTTCCAGCTTGAGTTCCTTAAGGCTGCCAGTGCACAAAAGAATAGTTTTTGCTGTTGGCATATGGTTCAAAGTGGTTGCTCCCAAACCATCAGCATTTCTATAAATGGACTGCGCAAGTTCATATAGTTGCCATGTAAATTGCAGTAGGGCTGTACAACAGCTGATGAAGCCAGATCCTTGCTGTTCCCATCTCATCCCGGTCGGGTGGCAGCAGCTGGCATGCCACCCCTGCCACACCTCCCGCCTGCAGCAGCTTCTGCCACCAAAGCCACCAGACCTGCCCTCCCGCTCCTCTCACAGGCTGTGACTGCTGTTGTTGGGGTGCTCTGTGACAGGCAGAGGGGACAGGACATGCCTCGTGCCTATTTCTTGACTCTTCCAGGGAAAAGCAGGAGGCTTGTTGAGTGGAGGCTGCCATCTGGATTGGAGAAGGGCTCTTTGACTAAATGAATGGTGTAGTCACAAGTAGCACAGTAATAATGTATGAACAGATTATTGCTTTTTGGTTTTGTGTATGTTAAGTATTTTTAAAATTGTATTTATCAAAAGGATTCAAGGTTTAAAACTAATATTACAATTTTAGTTATTCCAGAGGTTCTGTAGTAGTGATTCCTGGACTCCCTGCCTACTTTAGCATTATGGAAAAGAGTAGAAAGAGGTAGGGCAGAAAGAGGCTGCAGCCTTGAAGGGAAAGCTGGGTAGGAGTGAGTGAGAAAAAAGTTTCATCAGGATAGAGGAGAAAACCAAGATGTGGAATACTAGCCTACAGGAAAATGGGGAATGATCTCGTCTAATTTTTAAAAAAAGCCCAACTGTGGCCGTATAATTGAAGAACCTTGATTAATTATGCATTGTAAATTCAGCTCAGAACCATTGTTTTGATATACACTTTATTCACATTTTCAATGCTCATTTTCCAAATATCAAGACAAAAATAATAACTCTTCAAATGAAGTTTAAAAAGAGGGGGAAAAAATCCCCGAACAAGGTACCTATGACCCGTCATTCTTGGGTTAGTGACCCAAATAAATTTTGAAGCATAGTTTTGTTTCTTTGAAATCTCTTCTCTTGTGCCTGTAAATCCCCTATGATGAAAAAAAGGGGGAAAATGTATTGGAGATTATAGTGTTTGGGGAAAATAGTAAGTAAAACGTTCTGTCTTGAGTCCCACTTACTAAAAATTATCTTAAGGCCACAAAACCCACAAAGAAATTGACAGCTGTGCATACATACATAGTTGACAAATACACATACAAATATGCTCAGCTTTTCATGTGCTAATTTTTCCCAGTCTTCAAGTCTGTCTTAACTGTGCAATGTCCATATGAGAGATCAACTGCACAGTTAGTGAGACAGTGATAATTGATACAAAATATAAGCTCTAGTGTATGAGCTGTCTTGCAAAACAAGCAGTTATTAATAAATTTGACCCAAAAAAAGTCATGCATGGAAATGAATTTTTTTTTTCTTTGACTCATTTGGCAGCATCTGTGATTTGTTCAAGTGCTTTACTGTCTGTAAATGAAGCAAGAATTAAGTAGATCCATGAGTCATTCTCTGTTCAGAATCAATACATCCAACAGAGGTCTTATTTGTCATACTGTGACAGTTCATCAATT
Organism: Tringa tobata; assembly: GCA_033628505.1. NCBI lineage: Eukaryota > Metazoa > Chordata > Aves > Charadriiformes > Scolopacidae > Tringa > Tringa tobata. The sequence goes on along the minus strand of JAHREE010149599.1, from coordinate 46,206 downwards.
CTTCCTCCCACCAACTCTTGTCTTACCACTCACGAAAGCAGTCAGACATGTGTTTGTGCATTTGCTCCCAGCATTTTCCATCTCTCTTTTTTTTTTTCTGACTTCTAATGGTAGTCCAAGTTTGCATTTCCACAGTAATGAAACATTTGCTCTCTATTGCTCAAGATCAGAGAGATTTCTGTCTTTGCAACATGTGCTTCATTCTTTAGACCTATACTTTTATTTCCTTTAAGTATTGCACAAATTGTAAAGGTGAAGATTTTTGGTGTTTTCACTGTGTATGATGATCTTAGAAAAGAAAACCCTTTCAAGGGGTACCCTTGAAACTTCACCTATTTTTAGTGTTAGAAATGTGTGACTGGAACATTCAGCATTGCATTCATGTCTCATTAGTTAATTTCTGGGGTTCCTTGAATATCTGAGCAGGTGGACTGAGTCAAGTTCTTCTCTGAAGCCACATATAAGAGATTGATACTGATATGCTGAAATCTTCCCCCTCCCCTCTTATATTGAGGCCGTCCTAAAATAGAATAGATCAAGCTCAAAAATTTTGGTCGCCAGATCCAGAAGAGCAAGACTGTGAAGCTGCTCAGGAGAGGTGAAGGAGACTAGATTGTTTGCCTGTGAAACCTCGGGGAAGGGCTGGGCCTGCAAGTCATTCCTTCTCTCCTTGCAGTTCTTCTGAAACCTGACAAGTTTCTATTGGTGGCTAAAAGAGAAATAAAAAGGCATTCAATATATTCAGCTTCGTGTACCAGTACATGGTAGGTGAAGGTGTATTGCACGTGAGCGTGTCACAGGTTGCAGAAGTGCTCCTGTGAGTGGTGGGCACGAATGCTTCCACTGAGGAAACTACAGGTGTTGACTCCATACCTTGAGCCCCCAAGTTTGGCTCTTCCCATAGGGGTACGCTCCAACATCCTTGGCTGCTTCTGCAGCACTGGGAGGAGAGAGCAGGAGGCAGACAGGACTTCTTAAGAAAGGAAGTACAAAGTCAGACGGGCTACCTGTGAACAGAGGGAAACTTTCTCAAAACTTTTAACTTGCCACCATTGTGAAATGGGGGGAGGCCGGCAGGATTCCCTGACTAAATGCCTCAACAGTTGACTGTAAGTAACTGTTTTTCCTGTCAGAGGTTGCCAGTCTGATTTTGCATTTCCTGGTGAGGAGAATACAGCAGCAGAAACTGAGTGGGTTAAAAAAATCTGGAAAAAACCAAAACTGAATAAAACCCATGTGATTGAATTAACGATCTCTATCGTTTTCTGTCTGGTATTTATAATTTCCACCTTTGGCAATATCAGCAAATCAAAAGTTAAGGTAAATACAGGAGTACCCAAGCACTCCTTTTTTTTTTACGAGGGGGAATTGCATCATATCTTTCATAACAAGAATTGTTCTAATCACTAGGAATATAAGCTTGAAAGTCAGCAGAGCAGAACGAACGTGCCTCGATGATTCATCTCCCAGTGAACTTGGTAACTGTAGCAACAGGTTGTTTGTTGTATGTTGTAGAGAAGTCCTGCTAAAATCTGGGTGATGAACTCAAATGAAGGTATCTTCTAGACCAGATGAGTTTCAGTCTTGCTGTTTTCACTTCTTCCTTAGAAACCACAAGATGATTTTTCTTTGGGCAACCTGACTGATTCACCTAATCATGGAACTGTTATCAGTGTGGCAATGAGAGACGTGCTGGGCCTCCAAATCAGAAACCTGGTCTTTAGGGAACTGAGCTGCTTCTTTAGAACTGATTCTTACCTGGGAAGTCTCCATAATAGCGAGAGAGTAAAGATACAGGAAACAGGCAAGAAAATGTGAAGATTAGGTTACTATAGGCCAATTCTGTGTAAGAATAAATATTTGATTTGAGCCTGAGAAATGCTGATTTTAGTATTGTCTTAAAGGTAATGTAGATAAAACCCTCAGAACAATGATTGCATTCATTCATGTACATCTGGATTTATTTATATATTTTGAAAAACAATTTTTGGTTCATACTTGGCTTTCACATCTGATATGCTATTTTTAGTAAAAGTAGGAAAGAAAACATATTTGGAAGCTGTGTTATCTGAAGGAGAAAAGGTACAATGAAACAAAAGCCTAAACTACATTTGGATTTATTTATGAAGTTATGAAAGCCTAATTTTTTTTGACAGTAGATTATTCCCAGGGATTTCAGTATATTGACGTGCTGATTAATGACCAACAATCCATTAAGCTGCATTTCTTGGCTTTTCTGTAGTTGCGTTCTACTTCTAGAGCAAGAGTGGAAGAGACATTTATATATAGGTAATTAAATATATTTAAATTGAGGTTATAAAATCATTATAACCTGCAGTGAAGTTTAAAACCAAAGTTAAAGTAGTTTTATTTTTTTTAATCTTAGACTCATAGAAAGTCAAGTACAATTGTCTACAGCTTTTAATCTAAATCTCTTCATGATGGTTTCATGTTGTCTCGCACATGGAAATAGGAACTCCTATTTGATTCTAGGAGACCAGTTTCACCAGAATTAAATTTCTGTGCTGGGAACACGATCACCCTGGCAGTACGCTCGCTTAAAAGCAATTCACAATAATTCCTATTTCAAACTGAACTTTGGAAAAATTGTAAGAAAGAACTCTTAATTCTTATCCAAAATACCATTGCCCATTCCGGATGACTTTTGCATCAAACGTTTAGTATGAAAACGTTTACTATGAAAATGGCTAACTTGCCATTTTATAGATCTTCTGAAACAACTAGCATATATTCTTTTTATAAATTATCTGGAATAAAAATTGCGTACAACTGTGTGAGATAGGTATCACGGAGATTTTTTTTTTTTCTTTTTAAACTGTGTTCCTTTCTTGATAGGGTCTTTGTCTTATCTGGGTGGTTATGATGACAATCAGGGGTACTATTGGGCTAAAGAGTCAGGCCCTTAAATTGGACTCAGGAGACCAGCATTTTATATTGTGTAATGACTGATTTCTTATTTGATTGTCAGTAACTTAGTTTGAAGTATCCCGGTCTTGCAGGTTACCTGTAATTAATTTAACAAGGCAAAGTTTCCTGTGGAATTTTCACTATTTTTTGAAATATATTATGATTTGTTATAGAATGAAAATGCCTAATAAGCTTTTTTTTTTTTTTCCCTTATATAAGTGTAAGAGATAGGATGAATACAAAATTTTAAATAAAATCAAAAATTAATTGCACCTCAGGAAGATTTGGGAGTTTGTGTGTGCCATTGCAGCAATCCATCGCAGTCTCCCGTAGATGATGTGTGGTGTCTCTGCTGTGGTTAAATTACAACATGGCAGTAGAGAAAGCAGGAGCAAGGAACAGTGATTTGGCAACATTTATCTAACTGCCCCCCACCAATGCAATTGAAACACGGTCTAGAATAATAGAAAATGTGAAATGCCTAGAAGGCTTGCAAGCATGTCTATTAATGGTTATAACCAGACCTGATCTATCCATACAAAATGTAACTAAGCTATTATTGTACATGCTGGGACTTGTAAATGATTTTGTTGCTTGGTATCATGTGAGGAACAGGAGTGATGTAGTAAGAATACCAGTACCGAGAACATAAAAAGAGAGCTATGGCAGCTTTGCTGCTGCTGTTACTCAGATTTTCAGGAGAAAAAAGCAACAATCCACAGGCTGATTTCTTGCACAGGCAATGCTAATCTCCATGGGTTCTTCCTCTGGCATACAGAATGAACTCTGGGAAATACAGGAATTTTTGGGACTGCTTCTAGGAGAAAAGTTATAGCAAGGTGACCCAAGCTGAAATAAACTGCAGAGGAGGTCCTGAGTTGCGGGATCTCCTGAAAAGGAGCCTTTTATCTGCTGGGTCACCTCATATATGTGTCAAAATAGTGTAGCAGGTCAATGGCTTGCTGCTGCGGAGGTCAGTCTTGTGTATAAGGTCAGCCCTGTCTCCGTGTGTAAAGCAAGAGAACTTTCCTTGGTACTTACAGAAACTTCTTGAACGCTTTTCCTTATTTGCTTCTTCACCTGATATCCCCTGTTGCTAACATGATTTTACAACTTTGTGGATCTTCTGGCTTGTATTTTTCTAAAAGATAGAGAATGAACTGAAAATGTAAAACTGTACATATGTATTTACTTGTTAGTAGCCATGGTGCTGTTACACAATAGAAACCTTCACTCCCCGTCCTCCAAGAAAGATGCCTACCTCAGGATCTTAAAAATTAGACATTGAAAAATATTAGATGAAGAAGTAACTTTATAAAGCATCATTTGTGTTAGAGTTCTCCTGTTTATGTGCATCTCCATGAAATAAACATTCATATTCCCTGTTCTATAAATACTATTTCCTAAATGTAATCCAAAAAAATTTACATTTTAAATCACTTTGAAGGCTTAAACTCTGGTGTTGTACTTACTGCCGGGTCTCATTGTTAGGAAACCTTCCTCTTCTTAAGAAATTCTCTATTTCAGATCATTTACATATTTCATACTAATTTCATATTAATCTTTACAAGTATCTACTGTTTTTTTCTTTCCACCTGGAGATACTAGCGTGTGATGCTGCTTCTTCCTGATTATTCAGCAGTCAGTTCTTTAATGATTCAAATAGTTCATTTCACAGTTCTAGCTGGAAACATGCATTGATGTTATAATGAGTCTGGTGAGTCAGAAGCTAAACAGGTTGTCAACATTATGTAAACATAATATCCTCTATTTTCCAACCAATTTTATGAAGTACTAACTCATACTTCTGTCTAATTTTTTTCCAAATAATTTCTACCATTTCCAGCTGCTGCATTGTCCTGTCCTTGCACGATGTTTCCTGTAGTGACTGTTAAAACTAGACCTGTGTTTCTGTCATAGTGACAATCCCAACTTACCTTTTACATAAATCAGGAAATTAGTGATGCTTATGTCTGTCCTCATCATTGTCCAGCATTCATCCTTTTACCTGCTCACTTCTATGATCACCAAAAAGGAAACAGTGAGGTGGCAGTAATACTTCTTCAACCTCTAATATTTTGAATCTTTTTGAGTCTCAAGCTTTTAAGAAGTCAGGTTGACAAGGTTCCATGAGCAAGCTGTGTCATTGTGTACCATAAGCTCTCAAACAGAAGTTAAAAGCCAGTTCAGTTCCATGGGTTCTGTGGAGGTGTTTCCTGACTTACATGCTATACCAGTGTGGGAAGATCAACCTCGCTGATGGCTTCTCTCTTTGTTTATTTCCTATTTGTGTGATATTTGGGTAAACTAGGTAGTACTTAAACTATACACTGGAGAAAAAAAGTAGAAGTGTGACACAGGTGCTTGTTAGAGCTGTGGTTCATTGGAATTTGAGCTGCTACATTCAGTGCACATTTGAGGGAAGCACAGTGGAAGACAGGTATTCCTTGGATACTCCCTATGCTACTACCTAATTGATTGATTGATAGGAATTTTCTTCCACCACAGCCCTTACTTGGCACACATTTGAGTAAGTAAAATGAAGTAGTAGTTGCAGGGTTGCAAGCAGGTGGTCATAGAGCAGAACCAGTCAGTCTTAATGATGTTGATTTACCCTGGTCCATCCTGGGAGTAGTTATCCTGGGCTTGTCTAATGTTAATGCCACTACACTGCTTTCAGCAACTGAAGTCATTTAGATGACATCCCTGTAAAACATTCCTCTGTACTGTTTAAATCCATTTATGTATGATGACCCTAAGTCTCTATAGTTAAAGGAAGTGGCTTAAATAAAAGAACTGGAAGCTTCTAACCTTTTCACTTCTCTTTGATATGTGTGTATCTTCATACTTTCATGCCTTGCAGAGTGAAAAGCTCTAACTTTCCATTGAATGGGCATCCCCAAATGGGCTTTCAGAAGTACGAATGCTATAGGTTAGGGATTTCTTTTGTCTCATCCCACTCACTCTCATTTCCACAAGCCCATTCGCTCTGCCGGCCTAGATAACATAACCAGTAGTACAACACAAAGTTTTAGCCCTTAGCTATATAATAGATTTGGTAAACAAAATACTTCTGAAACTGTAGCTCTCTCTCGCACTTGAGCACTGCTGTTGGGTTCTGGGTGCTCCAGCAGTTGTTAGGTGAGTATCTGCATTCTTTCCATGGAGATGGACAAAGGAGGGAGAGATGTAACAGAATTTCTCAAATGTGCTGGCTGGTATAGTCTTGTACAGATACCTGGAAACCATAATGCTGAGTCCCCAACGCAAAATTTGCTTTAAAAAGATATTTAATGAAATAGGGAGCGGGTGTTTCTTATTTGGCTTCTGTTGTCCAAGCCATTCTGGTGGTCATATTTTCATATTCTCAAGCTTATTTCTCTTGACTATAGGGGCAAAAAATGGCTAACTAGACAAAGATTTTCTTATAACTGTTTGTTCCCAGGAGGTGGAGCTTTCAGACAAATGCCAAATATCATCCATAATTAATTTGTAGGAGCTGACAATATTATCTGTTTGTCAAATTGCTGTATCTTATCTCCTGAGTTCAAGAAAAATACTTTAGACAGTTGTCTGCCCAGTGTCCAGCTATTGAGTATTGCAGGTTGTTATCAACAAACTTATATTAAAAGCATTGAAGTAAATTAGATCTTGTGAATTGTAGCTGTTGTGGGGGGCTTTCAGACCTTCGCTGCCTAGGATCTCCGGGCATAGATACTGCCTGCAGTGTCACTAGTAGCAAAATGGCATGAGTCTGCAGTGACGCACGAGCAAAGTTAATGACTGCATTAAGATAAATAATGCTGACCCGTAGTTTACAGCCACTTGTGATACACTCTGCATCACATTTTTGCTGGTTTTGCAGGAGAAGTATGTTACTTACCAGGGTGTGCAGCCACGATCCAAATGAGACAGTTGAACCTCTGCCTCATGGGACTGGCAGTGCAAGGTGTACTGGTCTGTATGAAAGTCCCCTAAGTTTTCTCCAGCCTGGTAAATACCAGTTATGCTCTTACTAGTGTTAAACAGATTCCTTCCTTGGTCCCTCCTTGCTGAAAGCCCTGGTGCATGGTCTATCCAGGGTAGGTGGGCCTGACTGATCACATAGCTGCTCCTCCTCCTCAGACTTTGGTGGTTTAGTTTGCTTCTGATGATTTTTGTCCTGTTAAAGAAGAACCTTTTACATGTTCTCTTTCATATCAAACACATTTTTCATCTTCCTGACCTTTAAAGAGAAATCACCACTCACTTGAGCAGTGTTTGTAATTGTAATTATTTGTGTTAAGAACTGTAAAATTGTTCTTATTGGAACAATTGTTTTTGAAGTTAACCTCTTTATCTCTGAATAGTAATCTGTAGCAGGCAACTGGAAAATAGTACTAACGAGAAACAGAAGAAAAGCAGTGTGAAAATTGTGTTACAAATGTTTGCTGCATGTTGTAGTCCAGTTCTTTTTTTTCACTACAAGCAATCAATTTACTGATGAGTGTCCTTGGTTGTCGTATCATTCTACCTGGATAATAACCCTGTTGATCCGTGAGTGTAGAAATAGCCTTTATTTTAAAGTTTTTGTGGAACTATCAAGGTTATTAAAATGGGATGTCACTGCAGAAGCATAGGTTTAATGTGCCTTGAACAGCATAATGCCTGTGCCTTCTGTAACAGTGATGTCCCCAGCTGCCGCAGCAGCTTTCCTCAAAGAATAAAAGTACCGTGTGGGACTTTTTGAACCACAGATGGGAGAGGGGGAAAACACTTAACATCAGACTAGGTCAGTGACGCTGTGCCGACATCTGCATAGGACAGCGGTGAGAGCTAAAATACTGGTATCTTTTAAACTGATGGTTTCAGTCTTACAAAGCTGATTTCAGTCCTGCACCAAGTTATTTCCTATCTATGGAAAGGATCAGTCAAACTCGTGCTTTCGTTTTCATAACACCCCATCCCCACCACCACCCAGAGATCCTGCTCACATTGTACATTTTCAGTACTTTAACATAACTTCTGACCCACACTGGAAATCTAACACTGGCACAGCTGCATTTAGTTCTCAACTGTTCCTTTCTAATAGCTAGTTTTTTACAGTCTTTCTAAAATGAGAAATGATAAAAGAAACTCTCTTATAGCCTTAAATTGTTGTATACAGCTGCTACACCAATAGTAGAAATGTGAGAGTACCAATGTAATGGCAAAGATTGGATTTACAGTGAAGGTTGGCAGACCCCTGAGGCTGTGACTTCAGCTGGGACTATTATTCCATTTACAGTCAGTAGCTCTAATAGGTAAAGTTTCACTTCTGAAGCCTATACAAAAATAATTAAAACCTTATACCTTTTCATTTTTATGTAGCTTGCTTCCTCACAAAAATAAAGATGATATACACAGTATTTGGTGCAATGAAGTAATGTGTAGTGATCAGTAGGAAAATACTGTTGAAGAACCAGCAGTGCGGCTAGAGAGAATTCAAGGATGAGAACAAAGGATAGTATTGATATGTGAAAATACACAGGTAACACTTCACGTCCTTTCAGCTTTTACGTATTTCTTTTCCTACTCTTGTATAATCACGGACAGACAGAATCACCTAGCTCATCCCCTTGGTGTGGAGGGTTGATACTGATAACTCTTTTTAATGCTTTGCAAATCTCCAGGCTTTGGTACAAAACAGTAAGTGCTCAGGAAAGGTCTGGATAACAAAACCCAACATGTAAGATACCCCATATGTATTGCAAGATCTTGGTATTTATTCTTTGTTGCAAGAAAGAAGATGAGAAAGAGGAGAGATAAAAGTATACAATAGTATCAGCTACTTGGAAAAAATATCTCAGAGAAGATCAGAAAAAGATAAATATCTTTGCCCTTTTATGGACTCAAGAAAGGAGGACATTCAGAAAATTCAAATTCATGAAAGGAAAAATTTTACTACGAATCCACACAAAAAACCACAAAACTTAGAGCTGCTGGGACTGGGCTGTAGTTAATTGTGGACTGAATGTTTCCCAGCTGCTGCCTTATCAAAACCCTACTTTGGAGTTCAGATTCACCCTTTCTCTTTCATCTTTATGGCTACTTCATAATTGCTGAACCAACATCAAAGGATCTGCTTGCATGTTTAAACCAACATTACATTTTTTTAAGTGATTGGGAAAGCAATTAGTATTGTAGCTGGTTAACAGAACTTCTGGATTGAGAAACTTGACTGGCACTGCAGTGACTTACAAAATTCAACTTCCAAAAATGCTGTTATGCAACGGAAGAATGTTTGTTTGTCCACATATTTCTTGAATTGTTGTAAGAGTCAGAAAAAAACGGCCTGTTTTTCTCTTTTGTGATTTATACTATAAAATTCAGCAATTCCCCAACTGTCCATATCTTCTTTAACCATCATTTCCAGAGTTCTTGGCATTGTTCATTTAATAACATGCTATGCTAACTATAGTCACTACCCACTTTTCTTTCTTTTGTTCATACTTGACCTTTATTCATGTAAAGATCGTGATGATGAAAATACTACCATTCAAAAGGAGTGACATTCAAAAAGCGTGACCAAGAATGGTCACACTGAAATGTTTGTCAGGTGTAAGGTCTGACAAACTGGCTGAGATCTTTTAAAAATGACTATCCATTCTGAAAAAACAGACTCCACAAAGCTAGTGTCTCTTCCACCTGATGATCCTGCTCCTGCCCCTCCATCCTTCATGTCATACACTCAATTTCCATTCTGTGTAGTAAGTTGTGTATATTTCTTCAGTCCTTGCATGCATCATGCCTTGATTCTGTTAATTCTCTCAGGAAATACTGCTTCACTATCCATCAAATCACTACTTGTCAAGCCTTTTGGGAATAAGACAGAGCAGGATATGGCTGTAATTAGATTATATATTAGAAAATATCTATTTCAAAACCTTTTTTTCTTACATGCCTCTCTGCTGGAAAGGATAGGGACCTATCCCTATCTTCACAGAAACAGGGAGAAATAGGAGAAATTCACAGAATGGCAGGGGTTGGAAGGAACTTTCAGTGATCATCTAGTCCAACTTCCCTGCCAAAGCAGGGTCACCCAGAGCGGGCTGGACAAGAACACATCCAGGCAGGTTTTGAATATCTCTAGAGGAGACTGCACCACCTCTCTGGGCAGCCTTTTTCAGTGCTCTGGCACCCTAAAAGTAAAGAAGTTTTTCCTCATATTGACATAGAATTTCCTTTGTTCCAGTTAGTGTCTATTGCCCCTTGTCCTGTCTCTGGGCACCACTGAAAAGAGTCTGGCCCCATCCTCTTGACACTGCCCTTTAGATATTTATAAGCATTCATAACAGCCCCTCTCAGTCTTCTCCAGGCTAAACAGACCCAGGTCTGTCAGTCTTTCCTCATAAGAGAGGTGCTCCGTTCCCTTGATCATTTTGTAGCCCTCTGCTGGACTCTCTCAAGTAGTTCCTTGTCTTTTTTGTACTGGGGGGCCCAGAGCTGGACACAGTACTCCAGATGCGGCCTCACCGAGCAGAGTAGAGGGGGAGGACAACCTCCCTCCAGCTGCCACTTTGCCTTCTTGGCCACAAGGGCACATTGCTGGTTCATGGAAAAATCACAACATGCATTTGTATCAGTCTTTCCAAACCTAAAGTTATTTATGGTTTGCATTTTGCTGGTCTCTGAGCTGGTCAGTAGAATAAAAAACATGGGTGGCTTTTCAAGCTTGTTTGAAATTGGAAATTTTGCCTATTGTTTCTAATATAGCAGAATATAATGTCAGAGCCCAACTACACACATATTACTTCTGCATTCAGAAATGTTCCAGAGATCATTTTGAGCAGGTACCATCTTCAGCTGAAATTAAGTAGAGTTGTAATTAAAGATACCTCCGTTACTGGCATAATAGCCAGGGTACCATGAATACAGGAAAATATAAATTATGCTGTTGATTCAGTGCCTGAGCTGAATCTGTTTACAGTTACTCTGCTTTACTCTCCCCACTAGCCAAGATTCAAGAGGGCTCATTAGCTCAGACGCAGCCCATGGGGGATCCTTGTAGTCAATTTTGACCTGGAAGTAGCGTGTCTACATTCATAGAATCATAGAATCATCTAGGTTGGAAAAGACCCTTGGGATCATCGAGTCCAAAAATCTACCCTACTCTACAAAGTTCTTCCCTACACCATATCCCCCAACACCACATCTAAATGACTCTTAAACTCATCCAAGGATGGTGACTCAATCACCTCCCTTGGGAGCCTATTCCAGTGTCTGACCACTTTTTCTGAGAAGAATTTCTTCCTAATGTCCAGTCTAAACCTACCCTGTTGCAGCTTGAATTCGCTCTTGTTCTATCACTAATTGCTTGTGAGAAGAGACCAGCACCAACCTCTCTACAATGTCCTTTCAAGTAGTTGTAGAGAGTGATGAGGTCACCCCTCAGTCTCCTCTTCCTCAAACTAAACAGTCCCAGCTCCCTCAATCGTTCTTCATCCGATTTATTCTTCAGGCCCTTCACCAGTTCCGTTGCCCTCCTCTGCACTCGCTCCAGCACCTCGATATCTCTCTTGTATTGAGGTGCCCAAAACTGGACACAGTACTCCAGGTGTGGCCTCACCAGTGCTGAGTACAGGGGGACAATCACCTCCCTACTTCTGCTGGTCACGCTATTTGTAATACAAGCCAGGAATTCGTCCAGCACTGCACTTGAGCCAAGTCCTCCTGTCAGTGGGAACTGTGCAGGGACACCGAGTGTCCTGCTAACATAGTCAGGTTGGACCTGGCTGCAAAAACATCCCCAGGATGCCCCGGAATACAAATTTATTCTGCAAGCAGCAGAGCTGTATTTAGGCATCACCTCATTTGAGCAAGCTGAGGGTACATGACCATCCTCAATCTATATTACATCAACTCAGGTATCTTTGCTTCTATGGTTTAGTTTTTCTGCTCAATCAATAATCTACCTTTGATTAATAGAGCTGACTGTGAAGTCAAGAGTAAAAGCTGGCATCTAAAAAAGAACTGCAAATTTTAATGAATTGTGATAGGGAGTTAAGACATATCTCTAGTGAATGCGTCAAGAGAGGAAAAGTCAATTCTAGGTGTGGAGTCAATATAGACAGGTTAAAACATGTTAAATGTTGCGTGATTGCTGTCACAGATGTGTGAACCACTGCCACTGGTAGAGTTTTGCATGATGATCAGTGTGTTGCATCAATCTAAATATTCCTGCTGCAACCCAGGATACAAATATTCCCAACAAGGTTGTTGCCGCGTTATTGCAGAGATCCCCAGTGTTGTAAGGGATAATTCCCAGGAGTTAGCTGGTGGCTCTTTCAAGAGCATAAAGCAAACCAGGCTGATTAAGCTTAGTGACTGTTCCTTAATCATCCATTACTGCTTTCCCTTCCAAGTAGCTGCCCCCTTGCTAATCAGGGGCTGTTAATCTGTCCGGGGTCAAGGAATGTGTATGCTGCCCCTGCATTTGAGTAAAGAGGGCTTTGTGACTAATTTACACTGTGTCATCAGTAATAATGTAGAGACTATAAGAAGCAGCTTCCATCGCGTTTGGTGCTGTGATAACGGTACTGAATCAGCTTTAGTGAAATTGCCAGGCTCCGTGAGAAAGTCCAGCCTTCCTTGGAAGCAGCACCCATGCCTTCTCTGGGTAACTGGCCCTGCCGTGGGAAAGAACTCCCTCTTCCCTTCGTGTCTCTCTCTCCTGTGTGTGGCACTAAAGTGCACAGGTTTTTTACATATTGTCTACAATACATAAAAAGGGCACTAAAAAGGATGAAACTCAAATAATTGTGGTGATGGTGGGACTTGATTCCTTGCTAACCTCTGGAGAGCAGGCTCAGGCGCAGCCCCAGCTGGCAGCGTGTTCCGGCAGCTCCGGGCCCCTGCTCTGCGCTGGGGTCTCCTCTGCAGTTTCACAGCCACGGCCTTGGGTGGGAGGCTGCACTAACAACAGCTGAAAATAACAATAACTGAGCAGTTTATTGCTGTTATTGATAGCTGATGGTAGGTGTGTTTTGCTTTTAAATGGCACAGTGAAACCGAATGTTTATAAAATGGCAAACTTGATTTATTAACAGCAATTTAGATGTTTTATGGGTGATGACTTCCTCGTGCTCTACCTGTGTACAGGTGAGCCACTTTTTGCTGAATCACTGAATGGTGTGCCTCCCAGCAGCAGCCTTTAGGGGTTTCCCATCTGACGAGTGGGAAACCACCGGTAGCGTCCAAGGAGAAAGGCTGTCCAGCAGCAAGCTAACCTTTGAAACGGGGACACGTGGCACAGCGTGATCTAGTGATCAGAACAGGTGACTGGCAGCGAAGCCGTAGGAAATCTATATCCTGCTCTGCTCATAGTTCCTTGTATGAGGTAGAGTGATTAGTGTCTTCCTTGTGCCCCATTATGCGCTTGTGTAAAATGGAGATGTAATTATGTATTTACTTCATGAGGCTGTTGTGAAATTTAAAGGATGAGGATTCATCTTGCAGTGTGACAAGGATTCCCTGCTCTCCCAGCCTAACTCCCCATGTTTGATCCCCATTAAATTGTGCAGAATTGTCACTGTGGGTCACTGCAAATCTATTTCCAGGAATTTGTATAGGAAAGTTCCCTTCTGATGGGAAGCTGTTAATATTTATTCTTGCTTGAAAAGTGGTTCTTTTAAGGTATAATTTGCTGTTTTTTAAAACTTAAAACTACCAGTTACAGCATTTCAGTTGCTTTATTTCTTATTTGCAAAACTCAGGCTTTTGTTGCATGATATGAGGAGTTCCACATCAGCACGACCCTGTGCAGTGTGCATTCTCTGTCCTACTGCTCTGCTTCCCTCCCACTTTTCACTCTGGTTCCTCTGATCAGAAGTTCATGCCCTGGTGTCTGCTCTGGTTGACAACATGGCCCAACAAATAGATTATATCAGCACACACACACACACAAAAAAAAGGTGCATTGTGATACGAGGGCAGGAGCTTGACAGTGGAGGGGAAATTCCGTAACATGGCATTGCTGCAGAAACAAAAAAGAACTCATTTACGTGTGGGGAAATAGCTCATATGTCTGGGACTGTCCCAAGGAAAGATAAATGTATACACTCAGCCAAAGTACTGTACAAGTGTGCTATTTCACTGATTCACAGATTAGAAATCAGAACATGTACCCTGGATACATACATCCATTTAATTAGGGATTATTTTTAATAATTTTTTTTTAAATCACAGAAAAAATTATTAGCTGTGTGCTTAGAAGAACCACATTGGGAGATACTTGATAAGTTTGTGAACAGCTGGTCTTGACTCTCCCATTGATCTGTGTGTAGTTTCATACTTCCTTGTGGCTGCACCCTTGCTCTGTCAGAGTCATTTGCTAAAATGCTGTGAACACAAAATTGCTTGCATTGTAAGTAAAATGTTAAGGTTTAAGAGAAGCTTGAGAAAGATCTAATTAAACAAAGCATTGGGACAGCATAGGAATCATTTAAATGTAACTGATAAATGAGGAAAGGGATTGCAAGGAGAACATACTGAGCAGGTGCTTATGAGCATTGGTTTCTTGGGGAAGGATCTGGTGATCTTGACTAACAGTTGATTAAAATGTCTGTGTAGTTTAGAAAGAAACGTGAATCCTGATGTGCCCTGTCAGAGGAGAAGAAAGTAAGACTGAACACAGTGATAGTTATCTGTATAATCCAGTAGTACTTCTAGAGCCTTGTTGTGCAGCCAGTGATTTGTGCAGAACAGCAGCAATTCACGACTGCTTGCTACTCAGCCTCAGCCACATCTTGCCATATGAATTGAAGCAGCCAGTCTCACCATGCTTATTGTCTCTTCTCTGTAGAATGGCATCTTATAATTCCTGTTTTCAGAGAAAATGTGGTTTTTATGTGCTCTGCTGTCCAAATTTGAAAGGCACTTCTATTAATAGAAGGTCATTTTTTCACTGATTTTGTAATCCTCATTCTCAAGAAGATGAATAGGAAGGGAATGTGTGTGTTGTATATTTTTTAATGTTTTCCACAGATTGCCTTTTGAACAGATTATCCAACTAAGCATTTGATGTTTGCTGCCTAAATAACATGGGAACATTCAAAGGGTGCGTCTACATAGAGCTTGTTGCATATAGCATATTTGCATTGCGTAATGGAATATAGCAACAATTTTTATATAACTTCTGGAAGTACTAGGTTAACAAAATACTTATGCATTTTTAAGTGAGAGATCACTACTGCTGTTTTTTTTGTTAACAGTATTATGTTCAGTTTCCTCTATGACTAAAACAAGAGTTACTGTGTGTCTCACGTCTTCCTTTCTCGAGAAGCAGCCAGGCGTGGGAGTAGACACTTAGGAAACCCCCCACGTAAGTTCTGTGAATCTCTGTAGGCCACCCCTCTTAGGTCCCCAAGCCTAAAATGAGAGAAAATGCAGACAAGAGGGAGTGCAGAATAAAATTATTATTACCTTGTCAAAGCAAAAATAATTTATATCTTTTTCGTTTTAGTTGTGTAAGTAAAGGTTAATCTTTGTGGTAAGTAGAGGAGGGACAGTGTGCTGTTATGCAAGCAGGAGTTTTCTAAATTTTTTAATGGTGATTCCCATTAATTTTGTTATGATTTAAGCCTGTTTTGAGTTTTTCCATTGCAAAACTATAGCTAAATTATATCAACCCCTTAGTTTTTCCTCTGAAGCCCTTCATAGTAGAGAACATCGTATGCTAACAATATGTGGGAGAAGTCCATATGACTAACCAGGTACAAAGTGCCACTAGTTAAAACCTTCAGAAAGAAAGATTAAGGGAGCTGGATCCAAGCCAAGGGAGTTTTTTATAAGCTTGGGAATAGCCCCAGTTGACCAGTCTGGAAATCCAGCTGCCTTTGTGTTGAACCACAAGTGCAATTAAAAGGTGTTCCCTTTTTTTTTATTGAGGGTAAACTCCAGCAGTTCAAATACTGGCAATTCTGTATTGATTTGCAGCACCACTAGTGCAGCTGTGCTCCCAAGACTCTTTTTGACTCATAGTCTGCTTTTAAGAGTTGTTTCTTCTGTTGTCCCATCAGGACGCTCTTGCTGTCAAATTTTTTGTTTTAGACTTTGTGGAATCAGTTTCTGGAGCGTTCTTTGAAAATTGTTTCAACATTTTTTCCACATGACCTTCCGTTAACATAGCAAAGCGTTAGGCAAGAAAGTATTTTCATTTGGAATTTCTAAGGGGTTGCTTAAGTTACTCATGGTTGGTATTTCTTCACTGTTGACTTCTCTACATGAAAATGTGTATGAATGTAGTAGGTACATTCCTAACTTTTACTAAGTTTAATGAACTCACCTTAACAAATTTAATTCTCCTTTGGTGTTGGTATCCAACTGTTTGTAGGACTGGGCCAATGCATAAGAACTGGAAAATAAAAGTGACTGCAAGTGAGTAAAACTGATGAGCCAGTTTTTACTGTCCAGATGGGACATTCCAAAAAGAAATGTCAATATTGAAAAACCGAACTTCAGTTTTTCAATTTTTAATAACCTCATAATTTAATAATCAAATAAATTATGTGACATAGACAAGAAGATATGTTATTACTTAATGTAGTTACTTTGAAAGCCTTCCAGTAACATAAAAATGGTGGCTTTTGCTTGTATTTTTCAATTCTGTGTTCCAGTGAGAGTTTTGAAATGTACATCCAAAAATTCAGGGCATGCAATAGAGAGAATGTCATTTTTATTTTTACCTGCTGTTTTATAGGCAGAAATTACTGCATTTGGCCTTTTCCTGCTCACATTATGTCCTGTTTGTTTTAACCAGGGAAAAGCAGATGTGTGCATGTACAGAAATAGCTGATGTCCAGCATGATCTGCTGGAAGCAGGAAGCCAGTTCCAACAGGTTCCGTTAGGCTCTTGTGCTTTGCATTAGCACCAAGACCCTATATCTCCATGAAGACAGAGCCTTCAGTCCCTCAGAATCAGTGCTGATAACAGCAGCAGGTCAACAGTTAAAATTAACATAAAAAAATCTTCTGGCCTCCTCTCTCACATCCCCAGATCCAGATTTATGGCACACTTGATTTGATCCATCTGCAGGTCCTTTGCTGACTGGGCAGTCCCATGCTTCCTGCCCTCACCACCTCCAGCGATGTGTTCCCATCGCTCTTTGACTCAGGACTATCAGTTCTGTGGCTGCAAGCTCAAACCTGCAAAAAAAAAAAAACAAACTTTTTTGTGGATCAGTGAGCTTGTGGGTAGTTGTGACATTGTTAGATCTGATGCAATAGAAGTAGTGGGAATGTGCAGTTCGAGAGAGGATTGAGTGGGACCACCCCTTTCACTGCTATTTGCAGGTAGATCAAACTAAATTACCTGCAGGTAAATAAAACTACCCAACAGTAAAGAACAGTTCTTTCTATCCCTTGAAACAAAACAAAATGATACTAAATAATAAGGATCACAAATAGGAGAGAAAGGAGGGGAAAGCAAGAGGAGAAAGGCAATTGGAGGTATCGCAGGGAGAAGGGATAACAGGGAAGAGGGAAGTAGCTAGAAAAGCAGGAAGACAGATTAGGGAAAAATCAAGAGATTGTATATTGACAAATAGTGACAGCAAATGCAGGTGAAAATGAGGAAACACCTTTCCCTGGCTGTTGAGCGTACTCTCCTTAGCCTTCAAAGGTGGTGCTTGAGTCTCAAGAAACAGTTCTTTTCTGTTTCTGGGCAGAATTGAAATGCCATTGCTTTGTGAGCAGTCTGCAGCAATAACCTGGGTGCTGAAAGCCTGAACCTTTGTGCTCCGTGAGCTCTGTCCGGGGGAAGCAGGGAGGGAAAGCCGCAGGCACAGGCGCCTGTCCCGAAAAACATTTATTGCTGAACAGGCAGAGCCCTGAGAGACTGGTGAGAAGTCCCTCTGAAGAGAAGCTGGCGTAGCGGTGAATTTGCCACCTCAGGATGTTGGTTCATAAGTGGGAGGCTGGTCTGGATGTGGCTTTCGTAAACCCTGAGTCCTGAGGTCACAGATTTCCTTCTACTGCTGCTTGCTCCTTCCCTCCAGGCAGCCCCGATGACATGTAGTTCTCTAATTTCGACAATAGGTGGGGCTGGAAAAGCAGAATGGTTTAGGGCTCGGTTCTTCTGTAACACCAACAAAGCCTTCAGTGCTGAATCACTTCCAAAAGTAGGTATTACTTAAATCCCAACGTGATTCAGTTCTCTCAGCTGACTCTGAATTTCGGGAAAATCTCCATTCAACTCTTCCTGAGTTTATTCATGTCATTCAAGCTGCAAGAGCTGGGGAAGGTTTATAATAGCAATGTATTTTCTGTGTGTTTGAGAGCAATGTCCTACAATGAATTGTTTGGGTTTTTTTTTCTTTGTCATTAGGGAGTTAAATTAGTTCTCTACTTAATTCTTATTGCAGTTGAGAACTGTGGGAAAAGAGGGTATGCTAGAAGTCCTGCTAGCTGAGACACAGATATGAAAGTGTTTTCCTATCAGTCTGTTTTTACAGCTAAGAAAATCTTTGGTTTTGCTTTGTTTCCTGCAGCTATTTGATGCTGTCAACTGCCTGGCAAAAGACAATGCCCGGTTGCTTGTGCTGGGCCGCAAACACATGCTGATTAACTCTTCAAATTGGAAAAGAGAGATTATGAAGGAGATGCAGAATAAGGCAGACTTCTTCTTTGCTGAAAATATGTAAGTTTAAGCAAATGGCTAAATGTAATGGAGATCAACACCTGATTTATGTGCATTTTATATCAGTATAAATAGCTGTAGTTTTTGGTACCATTAGTAAGATCTCCAGCTCTGTGTCTGTGAAAGAGAAACGTACCCCTTGCTATACTTGCTTCAAAAACCAATCCATGTTAAAAGTTGCATTATGAAGAATTTCATCACTTAGAATCGTGTTGCCATCTGTATGGTTTATTAGGATTTGTAACTATTAAAACCACTGCCAAGACCACAGTGGCCTGAGCTTACAGGCTCAGTGTACCCGATGGCATCAGTGTACAGTCGTGGTCTGCTGCGTTGGCCCTGCATCGGGGGCACTGAAGTTCCTGCCTGGCCAGTATTGCTGGGTAGCCCAGGATCGTAGGGAGGCTGAAGAGCTCACTTCCTTGCTGCTCCCAGAGGAGAATATTTCTGTGAGTGGAAAGAGACCCTCTGTCTCTAATTTAAGAAGCGCGGCCCCCTTGCTTTTGCCCATTCAAGCCTGTCCTTGTCCCTGAAGTGGGTACTTGCCTTCGCCACAGTGTCCCCCTCTCCTTGCCCTGCTTTTCTCATACAACGAGTCTCAATTTTCCTTCAGTTTCAGCTCCGCCTACTCTCCATCTGGGTTGGGCACTGTTGATCTTTCACCTGTCTCTGCTGTTTCTTCTGCGATCCCAGTTCCCAGAACTTCTGACCAAGTTCCTTGTCCCAACAGCTAGTCCAAGTCTTTTCTGTCTGGCTCCTTGTTTCAGATCTGTTCTCCTTCATCCCCTCTCCAGTTCTGGCTCTTGTTCTCTTTGCTGTTGAATCACGTTGCTTTCTTTCCTGCTATTGGAGCACCAGCAAAGGGGACTCTCTTAGCACAAGCTGGAAATCCTCGCTAATTTCCTGTCTCTTCACTTAGTATTACAGTAATCCACAGCAATCCAAAAGTGGTTTCAAGCAAAGTTCTGCTCAGCTTCTCCAGGTATAGGGTATTTCATGCCCACTATAAATGTATTTTAGAGATTTTTCCCTAAAATTTTCTCACTTTAATAGCAGCTAATATTGAATATATTTTCCAAATAATCATAGTACCTTTTGGAATTATATTTACCCATGTAAAGACAAAGATTCACAGAATTGTGCTGTTGCCTATATTACACTGTTATCAGTTGTGATGATTGACTGTATTCCAGCAAAGTTTTGGAGTACCCTTATGAGTATTAGCACTTCTTTTCCACATAGCATTGTTAAGTTATGCAGCAAGCGATGATATTGTTGTATTATCAGATTGTGATAGGAAGGAAGATGCTCAGTGTAGCATACAGTTAATTTTTATTGCACTTTTAACTTTTGGTGAGTAAAAAGGAGTTTTTTATTTTACCAGGGAACTCGAGTAGCCATGAGAATTTTCAGTGTTGCTGATGAATAAATCTCAGACCAGCATTTGATTCATTTCCTGCAGCCACTTACTGTCCCGTGAATGACGTCTGTCTTTTCCATTGTTTTGTTAAGCTCTGAAGATGATGCCTTCTTGTTATATGCCACTCTTCGGTCAGGCCAGCACTGCAAGTTTGTTACTAGAGACTTCCTCCGGGATCACAAGGCTTGTCTTTCCGACAGTCTGACGCGTCATCTGTTCCGTAAGTGGCAGCGTGGACACCAAATAGTGTTTTCCCCTTCTGCAGAAGGAAAGCATATAAATTTTACGGTAAGTTTTCTGCTGCAGTCAGAAAGCACACAGAGCATATTCATTAAAGATACACAATTTCAAACTCCGGAAGCAAAAAGATTGTTGTTGGAGTCTAAGAACTGGATTTGTACCAGCGGCCTCAAAACTCCCATGCTTACTGAAAATTCACTGTATTCACAAAGCATAGCACAAACACAAAAACTGTCAAAAAGACAAGAAATGTTGCCTAAATGTTTAAAATGTAAATGCATGTTTGTGTATACAAATCTTTCCATTGCTGTAAAACAAAAGTGCCAATACTTTTTCATTTATTTTAAACTTGAAACTCTCCTCTGTAGCACTTTTATAAAATAATATGCTTCTAATCGTACAATAGAATTTCTTTCATCTTTATTTTAAAGAAGCAGGAAAATACAGGTATTTCGGTATTCACTGAAATATTAGTACCTACTTAAAGCAATACTGCACTTATGCAGATTCATTTTCTTGTTGCTCTGGTTAAAATTGTAAAATAACTTTACAAACAACATAGAGATACAGGCTTGTAAGAATGCCAGCCTTTCATTCACTGCTGCCATATATACGTTTCTTTTTATGGAACTGAATACTGAATGTAGGGTTACCTGAGTAGCACAGCTTTAGCTGTGCCTTGTTTCTTTCTTTTTTACAAAAGGGTGAGTAATTTTTGCATCTTAATTCCCGTACAAGTGATCTGGATGGTTGACATTCCCAGTCACAGCTATCTTCTAGGTTACTCTGGAAACTGTCACGGAAAAGTGGACTTCCAAGACTATACATACAGAGCGACTGTATGTTCTGAGAACTGTAATTGCCACTTTGTACTTCTGTTACACATGTTGAGTTAGTATTCCTGTAACATAATAGACCAGTAAAATAGTTCATTTTTTATTTTAGTTTATTTAACAGTTTATATTTGTTCGACTACACACTCTTCCAAGTGTTAGTGATAAACCCTTTTCTTATATTCTCCTCCATCTGAGCAATTTGGTTCTGTAAAGAGGTCCACTGGAAGAACAAACACAAGATGTCATTAAATCCTATCAGTTCAAGCCTAAAAAACTCCACATCCTGAGTTAATTCCCATACAATTTCATTTAACTGAATGAAAAACCAATCATTTTGCTATTTCTAGATATAGAATGCATTATATTCAAGTCATTATTATCTGGAGGTGATTGAAGACATAATTTTAACATCTGTAATGACTCCTAGACCACAAAATACTAAAAGATGTTTTAGTTTTTCCTCCAGTACTAAAATTTAGAATTTGTTTGGTCTAAGGAAATAAATGAGAGTTGTTAAAGGAATGAATGTATGGAGATTTCTAATGGAGCGTTGGAAGTCATAACCACCTATAACTGGTATTTTAGTAATATATTATGTAAAGTCTAAAAGAATGTTTTTATCTGTTTTTATCCAACAGCCTGCTCTCAGTTATGACTGTGTGGTACAGACTACAGGTGATACATGGCATATCCCCTATAAAGACTTGTTTGAGGAAAAATACTCATATCGAGTACCCAAAAAATGGCTCTGCATTCAACAGCAACGATGAAGAATGTAATTGTACAAGCTGAAGTTGCTTTTGTTTATTTTAATCACTGTTGCTGACTCAGGAGAACTCAGCAGTACAATTATGGGATTAATGTGTGAGGCCTATAACTAAAGAAAGTTCAGTAACTGCTTTTTGTCAAAATCATTCCTGCAGTGAATCTGTTACCATCAGTGGTGGTCCAGCAGGGATGAATTAGGTCCATTATTTCCATCTTTATGGGCAGTTTCTGTAGCCTCTCAATGTGATTTGAATTAAAACTTGTTTTTCCCTCTTGGAATTTCAGGTTGCGTTTTTTTAATATTTTTTGTTCCTCAGGCTTTTCATCTACACTGGAATCCATAAACTCTGTACTTCAAAGAAATTAAGCAGGACTTCCAAAGTACCTTCAAAATGGGCACGGCTGACCTTGCCCACATTGTGTGTCACACAATGTGTGTCACACAACGTCCATAGGCAATAAATGGAGCGATAAATGGTATATTTACCATTTGCCAGACACACATATCCCTAGTACTTCCTCACACCAAGGAGAATTCATTTGATCACATAGAATGCAAAAGATTTGTTGTAGCAACATATATCGAGGTTTTGATTGGAAGAATTAGGAAACAACCAGTGGGATGTTGTGTGGCTC
>JAHREE010149599.1:0-19215 GCA_033628505.1 Tringa tobata | reverse complement strand
TCCCGCCGAGCGGGGCTGCAGCCGGCCGGGAAAACCTCCGCCGAGCATGGCTCCCTCTGCGAGGGGGGGGAACGTGGCGTTTCCCGTGGTCGGGGAGTCTCGGTCGCGGCCCTGCCTGGTCCGTCGGTGCGCGGGGAGAAGCCCGGAGCAGCCGCCGTCCCGGGCGTGCGGGCGTGGGGGCCTGGGAAAGGAATCTCGGCGTGAGATAAGGAAAGCTTAGGGCCGGGGTGGGCCCTCTCGAGTGTCCCCTGACACCGGGAAGGCACCTCCTGTGATTTCCCACTGTATGATTTCGGATGCTTGGAGGCCAAACCGACAGTTATCCAGAAACTCTTTATTCCCCCTGGAGTGTTTCTTTGAGTTTATCGTGCCAGGGTTATGACCGTTGTATTTTGGAATCTGAGAACAACAATAGCTGTTTGAAATGGGACTTGAACTACCTCAAACCCTGCATGCCAGAGTAACTTAGTCAGTTTTTAGAGATAACCCATGCTCTCTTTTGTTACACTTGAATGCTGTGTGTTCTCTACGTCGTGGCTGGTGGGAGCAGCAGCCGTCCTTCCATTTCCAGGCATCTCTGAACATTCTGCAATTAAGCTGCAGCCTGGCTTCATCATCTTCTGAATCTTTTGTGCATATTTTTACAGTGCATCACATTCTGCAGAACAGCCTCATGGTGCTCCTTCTGTGAAGTACTCTGTAACAGTATAGTCAGCTTGCAGTCTGGCAGGACAGTTCATTGAGAGCGCTCCTGAAGGATCCTCACAACAGAGCCGGGTGAATTGTTTTGACAGCATCATCCTAATGCCATCTTCCCCCAGATCTTAGGGGTTCTTCCCCAGCTGCAGTGGCTTCACTGCACTTGCATCACACAGCATATCCATATGTCCCTCTTTTCTCCAGGAAAGGAGGTTGCTGGGCCCACATTGAATGAATTGTCCATGGTAGTCAGTAGGTTTTTTTGTGTCTCCCCTTGAGTTTTTCTCAGGAAGATGGCTTTAAGGTATAGGCTTCATAGGCAGTCTTGAGCCGAGTCCTTTCTCCAAGGAGCAACTAAGAAAGTGCCTGTGTGTAGGTGTCTGTGCACAGGTAGAAAGTTCCCTGTACTAGATACCTACAAATGGGTGCTGCCTTATAATTGGAGTGTGTATAAGGCTTGTATGCAGCTTGCGTAGTAAGCCTTATACGTATGGGTGGTAGGAACAGCACTTCCTCACACGGGATGCCAGTGGTTCTGTGATGGAAGAGCTGTGGGCTGTGACCTGCTGTTGCCATTAGAACAGGCTGGTTGGTCTGCATCACCTCTCAGACTCTCTTGCAGCATTGCTTCTTGGGAATGGTTTCTGTGTCCTTTAGCAAAGAGGAAACCAAGCCTTGGTTTTCTACCTCCTGGGTATATTCGGCCTTTAGGTTAATGTGTGAGAAATGCATAGTACCTCCGTATCTTTCCAGTCATCAAAGGTGATGTTTTATCTGAGTGGAATTTTGGGAGGTATAGAAATTTATTATGGTTAAATTTCTGACTGTTGTGATGCATTCAGGGAACAGCAAGGGACTGGTTTTTTTTCAGAAAGAAACGTGCAGTACTAACGAAATACTTGCATAGCATATACTGCATATACTACAAAACGTGCATATACTGAAATACTTCATAGACTTGAAATAGACCCGCCTGGATGCAGTCCTGAGTAACATGCTCTAGCTCTGGGCTGTCCTGCTTCGGCAGGGGAGTTGGACTAGATGATATCTATGGTCCCTTTCAACTCCAAAAAATTCAGTGAAATTCAGTGAAACACCACTAGCAATTTGGATTTGTAATACTGTAAGAGCCACTTCACTTTTTGGCTTGTCTCTTTGAAAACTGAGCAGTGCATATGGTAGTAGGCAATTCAACAAGCCTTGTTGTCAGTACTTGTGAGCAAAAACAGTTTGTGAGGGCACCTATTCCTGCTCCCACCTAAGTGGGAGAACGGTTGAGGTTGGAAGGGACCTCTGTAGATCATCTTGTCCAACCCCAGGGGGTTCAGGCAGGTCCACCTAGAGCTGGTTGCCGAGGACCATGTCCATGTGGGTTTTGAATATCCCAAGAATGGAGACTCCACAAGTTCTCCAGGCAACCTGTGCTAGTGCTCGGTCATCCTCACAGAGAAAAAGTGTTTCCTGATATTCAGATGGACCCTCCTGTGTTTCAGGTTGTGCCCGTTGCCTCTGGTCCTTTCACTGGGCACCACTGAAAAGAGCCTGGCTCTGTCCATCTTCTTTACACCCTCCTTTCAGTTATTTGTACATGTAAATAATCAAGTGTTGCAGTGTCCTGGCCTGGGGCTTCAAATATGACCAGTTTGTGGGCGGTGCTGGCTGAGATCTCACTGGGTTGTGTGCTTTGCTATTGGTGGGCACTGATCATCCCAGGGAAGACAAGTGAAGAGGTGAGCGGAGCTGTGCAGCTGGCAGAGAGAAAGGGGCAGCAGTCTTCATGGCATGTTTGGGTAACCAGTAAATGCTCTGATGCCTGCGAGTAATAAATATGTTGCCGTAAACGCATGGCAGTCAGCCCTTCCACAGCACTGACTCAGCAGATTGAACATCAAGATCCTGGTATTGCAAGACTGGTTTTTTCATTGTCAGATTATTCTTCTCCTGTTGTGCAGTCTCTTCCATATATTTGAATGCAGCTTTTAAAGACAGCTGAGTTTATTGCTCCCATTATTTCATAAGACAGTTTTAGCAATTTGCTGCGCTGTTCGTTAGACAGGTTCTAAATTCCATTTTCATTCACACAGGTAAAAAAAAGATCATCTACGTTTAGCTACTGCCTGAAACTTGCCTCTCCTTACCAGATATTAGGGAGTTCTGAACTTTTATCATATATTGCTAAACAAACTATTTGTAAGGTTGTTCCTGAGGCCTTTCAAACCTTTCAAACCATTAATCAAAGGAAATCTATTTCATGGATCATATCAAGTAAATCTTAATCCATTGTGTTTATCTGGATAATGCTGTTTAGTTGGCATGTGCACAGGTTTCATTTTAAAAAGTGAACAACAGCATTGCAGCATTTGAATGTCAAGTCAGAAAATGTGATAATAAGGTTAAAACCAATCTTCTGTGCCTGGTCCATCATTAGAGTTTTCATCTGTATCAGTTAAAATCTGCAAAAGAAAATTACATCCTTGCAATGGTATTAATGCTTGAATTACTAAACTCTGCATGTTGAAAAGTCTTATGTAAGGTTTTACAGTTACGGTAGGTTAAGTTTGGATGGTTTTGGTCAAGTGCAGAGCAGCCTTTTTGTTTTAAGATAAATTCTGTTGCTGTTAAGCATTCTAACTGAGCAAAACCACAAATTATTAGAAATACTGAAAGGAAGAAGTGATAGTGATTTTGTGAAGAGAGTCAATTACTTAATTCCCATCAGAAAGTTCTTGTGTGTATTGTACTAAAGACCTTAAAGACACAAAGTAGTGCACAAATATTAAAGTATTAAAAAGGCCTGAACTTGGTGATAGTTCTGTGTTGAGGGGAGGTGTGTCAGAGTTATTTGTACTAATATCTCTAACACTGTTTTTTATTAACTTCTACATATTTTTCTAGAATATGCTTTTAAGGCCATAAACCAGGGCGGACTTACATCCGTAGCTGTTCGTGGGAAAGATTCTGCAGTAATTGTAACACAGAAGAAAGTACCTGTAAGTAGTCTGGTTTTGAGGGGGAGGCTGGAAGGAGATAAAAGATGGGGGTGAGACTGTGCAACATTGATATTATATTTATTAGCATTAACATATATTGCAACTTGAATACCTTATTAGAGTTCTGCTTATTACAAGTTCTAACTCCATTTAGTGCTCAAGTGTATGTTGCCTCACCAAGTACTGTAATATTGGTTTTCTCTAGCTTTTGAAGGGTTAAAGCTAAAATGTGGAGTTGGGCCTGCTGTACTCTGGCTTGTAAGGGCTGAGTTGTCCATAATCAGTTTCCTGATTTCTTTAAATCCTACTCAGAGAAAATACTATACCAGTAGCACGCAGAACAGATTTTCATGGTGTTTCAGTGCAGTGGTGGTGTGTTGTTGACAAGGGGGGAAAACCAGCATGCAATAAGAGCACGAGTATTTGTACGTCTACTGTCAAAGTTTCTTCTGAGAGAAAAGAACTTTGATATTGGTCAAGCTCTAGCTGTCAGCCTTTTCCAGATATTGAGGATTTTATCTTCCTCATTCTCCTATCTCTTCCTTCACAAGCCTATAGTAATAAATAGTAGAAAGCCTGAAAGACAATTTTGAGCAGTTAGTTGATTATTCTGGGGGGGAGGGAGGGCTCTTCTGTAAATAGCAGAATATCCAGAGTCTGTCTTTTTCATACTTGAAGAACAGTGTTTTCTATTAGTTTACTTCTGTTTCCTTTTTAGGACAAGTTACTGGATTCCAACACAGTGACTCATTTATTCAGAATTACTGAAAATATTGGCTGTGTGATGACAGGAATGACAGGTATTTAATTCACCACCTTTATAACTATCTGAAGTGTGTCAATTTTTTAATATAGTTCACCGGGTTTGTATCACGTAAAACAAATAAGTGCTCTAGGAGATTTGTTCCACTCAGTCTGGTTTTGGAGAACTTGTCTAGTTCTAATACGTATATTTACAGACAACTTAAAGTTGAGCCTGGAATTCTCATTCTCAAGCAACGTGAGGAATAAAGGTGATACATGTTGAATGAAATTAACACGAGTTCTTTCTGTCTAGCTGACAGCAGATCCCAGGTGCAGAGAGCCCGCTACGAGGCTGCCAACTGGAAGTACAAGTATGGCTATGACATCCCTGTGGATATGCTGTGTAAAAGGATTGCAGACATTTCTCAGGTCTACACGCAAAATGCTGAAATGAGGCCTCTTGGTTGCTGTAAGTATACTGGATGGAATTTAATCTTTTCTGTTTCTTGTCTAAGCTTGCAACTTCAAGTCTAAGAAATTCTCACCCATTTTCAAATTGTGCGAGATACGGACGGAACTGAAGGAGTGAGAGGGATGAGCAGCCAAATGGGAGAGCAGTGTTGGAGGTTTTGAATTGGAGTGACGATTGTACCATTGACTCAGCATTTGAACTGGAGCAAATGATGTAGCCTCTTTAAAACGTGTGATACTATTTCACTATAGTTTTTGGAGCCTAGTCTGTTTGCACAGCACAGTGATGTCTGTGAACGGGAGATGCTCTTTTTACTGGTGTCTCTGGGTAGATGATCACCATTAGACATACAGAGAGTGTAATTATGCTTGTGCAGATTTTGTGGCTTTTTTATCCAAGTAGTATGTATAGGATAAAAATCTGCATAATTTTTGCTCTTAACCATGATATATATATAATGTAGAGAAGTGGTGCTTGAAAATATTTCACTTGCACACATTTCTACACCAGTCTTGTTTTAGAATAGCAAATGCAGCTTAAAAAAAAAAAAAAAGATGTGTGTAAAGTGGTTTTTTTTAGATATTCCTGGCCATCTCTGTGTTCTGAGATTGGCTCTGACTTGATTTTTCTCTTACATTTGGCTGTGAGCAAGTTATAACCGTACTATTGGGCTGTCCGGGAACTGAGATGAAAGACAATGTTTCCTCAATTACTTTTTCATTGAACATTCTGTCTGGGTTTCCTTCTGTTTACTTGGGTTTTGGTTTTTTGTTTTTTTTTTCTTTTAAGGAGAATAGTTTCAGAATTGATGATTCACTTCTCGTAATCACAGTAGGCACTAGCATTTCTCATTAAAGAAGTAATGTTCATTGTTGCACCACAGTTTCCATTATGGGGCAATTTTCCTATGCTTGTAATGTTCAGGAGTGATCATTTCTTTCTTTCTTTGGCATTTCCCATGCCTTGATACTACTGGAAAGTGATTGTTGTTTTGTTTTTTAATACATGAATAAAAATTTTTCTTAACTTTCCGTAACCTTTTTTTTAAAAGATGGTGGGAAATTTTTTTCTGTTGTAGTAATAGCTGCTCAGAAGCTTATCAGCTATAACTCTTAGTTAAAAGTTACGCAAGTGTAAAACAAAAATAATTTGAAACCTTGACCTTGTTCTGTTTGGGGGTTTTTGGCAAGTATTGCTTTCGAGTTATTTTTAATATGCCTATTGAGACTACACAACTGTATACAACTCTCTCCAGAAGTGTGGGTGAACACAGATGCATTTCAGTGATTTGATCAGTTTGTGTTACTTGAAGTCTGTCCAACTTGAAAGTATTTATTCAAATTGTCTTCAAAGACTCGGTTTTATGTTCTGATAATTCCACATTTAATTTCAGGTTATTTTTTTTCCTTTAAAGAAAAGAGGAAAAGGGATGAAGTGCAGTGCTGTTCAGGATTAGAGTCGAGAAATCTAAAGTTGATTTTTTAATGTTTCCATTAATTTCAACGTACTTGTGGAGTTGCTTTGTGGTAAAAGGCACGTGTTAATACACCTATTGCTTACGCTTTTAAAGTGTCATACAATAGGCAGGAAGTGAACTGTGGTTTGTTTAACTTTGTATTGGGATTAATAATTTTGGATTTCCTGACTTTGCGGTTCTCTACACACTGAGCATGGCAAAAATGTTTCTACGTTTAATGAGAGGCTTCTTTGGGAATTACAGAAATGTAGTTTGCACTAAACTGAGTTGCACACCTGGTAATGAGATGCTGATGGCAAATTAGAGATAAGGAGGAAATCACAGCTCTAGGTATTGGACTCATTCCTAAAAATGTACTGCTGTGCAGTTTTTCATAGGGAGTATTATTCAATTCTTTAGTTAAATGAAATTGCTAAAATTGGAGAAAGAAATAAATTAACAAATTTTCTCTTCAAGGTATGATTTTGATTGGTATTGATGAAGAGCATGGCCCTCAGGTATACAAGTGTGATCCGGCAGGTTACTATTGTGGATTCAAGGCCACAGCAGCGGGAGTTAAACAGACAGAGTCAACCAGTTTTCTTGAAAAGAAAGTAAAGAAGAAATTTGATTGGACATACGAACAAACAGTAGAGGTAGGCCAGCTGAAAGATTTGTTATAAAGTTATAAATGTAGCTGTTACAAAGATTTGTTAAAGTATTTTTAATGAATATGCTGTATGTAGGCTTGCGATATACAAGAATGCAGTTAGACGTTTCATGTTTTCTTACAGTCCTGTATTGCTGCCAGAGCAAGTATAACTATTCCAACCAGAAAATATTTTGAAGGTATTTTGCAAATGTTTAAATAGTCATCTAATCTGCTTTTTGTGCTTTACCATAGCTGAAGCTGAATCTGTCATTGTAGCACTCCCACCGTAGCTGGTGGTTGGTTACTGCAGTGCTTGATTCTGGGATACCAGTACAATTTTCTTTTAGTGGCACTTAAAACAATCTTCATGTTAGAAAACATTTCAAACAGGACAGGGTAGTGCTTCTCTGTCATTTTATTAAATATAACACCGGTTGTTATGCCTGGTTCAAGGCCTGTTGTAGAAAATGTATCCTACTTATAAAATAGGTCAATTAACTTACTTTATAAATCATCCTTACTTTTTTCACTTACACTGTAGAGATCTGTCTAAACAGTCCTGTTCCGTGGCCTGTCTGTTTGTCCTGCCAGGCCTTGTTCTTCTCTCATAATGTTATGTTTCCTGCATTCACAAGGTCAGCAGTTGAAATAAGGAATAATAACTGAAGCAACTGACTGCCCTGTAAGATTAAACAGAGTGTGATATTGAGATCCCTGTGAATGCTATGCAGATTCAGACCTTCAGTTAATTACCTCTGAAGCCTACATTACTGTGAAAGTGCCATTTAAACGGGAAGTTCTTCAGCATAAACTCACAAGTTTTATATGTATATCTTAATAAATGCTGATTTCCTTAATATGTGATTTATTTAAAGAGAAGATTCTGAGAGGGTTAAATAATCATAGCATACTGAAATTGAATGTATTTGAAATTCCCTGAGAGATCCTTATTTATCCTGGCTAAATATTTTTCACACTAAATGTATTTTTGTATCACTGCTTGATTATACTGTGCGTTTTTCTTAGTTAAGCGGTTGGAGGTAGGTGAAGCAGTCTTGTCATACTCTCGTTTTTAATTCATAAAATTTCCATAGTATGGCACAAGTACTTAATTGGTAATTAATCTGCCAGTCAAATCCTGGGTGCGTTTCTGTACCTTTTTGTTGTCTTCATAAAAATGCTGAGATTGTGAATGTAGATCAGACACTGTTACTCTAACAGTTGGTAATGACAGGGAGAAGCAAGTCTGTCAAACAAAAACAAGAATTGTGTTTTTGTAATATTCTTCAAAAACATGCACACACTATTATTATATTTTTTTAAAGCTTGTGGTGTGTTAGAGGTAATGCTCCAAAGATACGAATTTTGTTTGGGGTTTTGGTTTTGGTTTGGTTTTGTTTTTTACAACTTGGCAGTCTTCTGATAAGATACCTATATAGTCTTACAGAATTATTTTCAATATGTTGATAATACATTGATTCTGTCTGGTGTTCTACACTTCTTAACGCATTATTGATCAGAGTTAAATGCCAGCATGTCAGAATAACTGATTTGATTAGCATTTAGCTACAGAGCTGTTTTATGGAACTTCTTTTTGCATCGAATCATCATTTTAGGAATATATCTTTAGCATTATTATGACCAAACTTCAGGGTTAAGAATGAGCAAGGTTACAAAGAAAGCTTCTTAAAATGGGTGATGATTAGGGTGGAAAAAAAGAGTTAAGCCATGATGAAATGCAGCCTTTAAAAAACAGCCAATGTAATTTTAATTACCAGAAGAAAAGCCAAAATGGAAGCTACGCAAGTGGCATGTGCTTTGAGTAATCTTGGACTGTAATGATGATGTCTGTCTTGTTTACCACTAGTCAAGCATGTTCTGTCCTTGGGACCTGGGGTTTTAATCTTTGCATAGTAAAAGGTTTTGGTTTTCTTGTGGTTTTTTTTTTTTCTGCTACGAAAATGACATGTCCCTTGGTTTTTTGTAGATTGGGCTTTTTAGCGAGAGGACTAGAGAGGGACTGTATTCTGTAACAGGGGGAAACTATTTGAAACTTTTCAGCTGAGGTTTTGACGTGGAGGGAAATAACTGGAAGGAAGGGTAGTTGTTAATGCTATGTCTATTAAAAAAAAAAAAGTGCTTTAGTGCTTTCTGTTTAATGATCGTTTTTTTTTGTCATGTTTCAGACAGCAATAACATGCCTGTCTACTGTACTATCCATTGATTTCAAACCTTCAGAAATAGAAGTTGGTGTAGTTACAGTGGAAAATCCTAAATTCAGGTAAGTGATCGGTGTTGATAAAACTTGGTGTGTTTCTCTGGTTATGTGCAATTAGTTTTAACTTCTTGTGTAATGTAAATAGAGAAAAAGAGATAAATGTCAGAAGTTGAAGTTTTGGAGGTTGATTTTGTTTTGGTTTTTTTACTTGTAACTCTTCAAAATGTGTAGGGGTAAAAGACATTGTTTTAAAAAATAATAATAACAGTTTTAAAGTGTTTTACATGGTTAAGAGATCCGGTAAGTTGTTGCCTTTTGTTTCTTAAAAGGGTATTGCTTTACATGATTAAAACGTTATTATATATGCTCTAGATGATTTTTTCATGCTTAAAAATAATCAAAATTTTTCTTTGTGCTAGTATCTGGAGTCCACTGTAAAGTCTGTTTTATATTAGGGAAAATTTTGCAGATCCCTTAATTTTTTGTAATCCTTTTCTAAATGGGATCTTTAAATTATGCTTGTTCATCTTGTAGCAGCTTTTAACATCTCCAGTGTATAGATAATAGAGTATGAATTTGTATGATTTGAAATATTCTACTTAATTTTGACAAGATGAAAAGATCCTGGATTTAAAAATTACTGCAGTGGTTTGGAACTGGCTGAACTTTTGCTTTCCAAGTATGCTGCATTCCCACCCAGCACGAAAGCAAGACACCTGCAATTTCCTCCCTTGCCCATCATTGCTTGAATATGAGTGCAGTGCACTGCAAGGTTACCTGGTCAATCTTTCGAGACAACACCTGGAAATCTTCCTAGAGAGGGCTGCACCTCACATCAGATACAGTGTCCTTAGCAGCCTTCTCCCAACACCACGTATAGCTGTGGAATTACGCATGAAACGTGGGAGAATAAGTTTTAGAGCTTTTTTTTTAATGCAAAAGGACTCTCTACATATGTCTTAACTAAATTTTAGTTAGGGCTGGCTTGCTGCAGAGGAGTTCAGCTATTTCTGCCTTAGTCTTTCATTGTTTTGTTGTTTTTTTTAATGAAAAAAAAAAAGACAAGGACAGCTAGGTGGCAAGGAAGCCCTCTACTGCTTTAGTTTATCTACTTGGTAGAAAAACTTGGGGTTTGGAGAGAGGCTTCAAACCTTTGGGTCCTACAGGTGCAGTCTTCTGAGCGCTTCCTGATGTGTTTAAAGTTGGCGTGGTGATGATGGGTGGTTTTGCATTTGATGGTGTGTGTTTAGGGCAGAGAATAGCATAGTGTAGCAAGTGCTTGCTTTCTGCCAAACTTCATTTACCAGTCTTGAGTCCTTTTCAGAAAGGATGGATAACAAGCAGAGGAAGAAGGCTATGGAAGCGTATCTCCCCCTTGGAGTAATCATACTAATTACCATACCTGTGCTTCCCACTAGGTCCCAGCTTGCAAATGTATTACTCATGAGGAATTACCTGCTCTTTTTGTACCGTTTGTTGCCTCTTTAGAGCCTTGATTCTTCTGTTACTTTTCAAAAAGAATTGGAATGTTGGCCTGTGACCCTGGCAGCAGGGCTTTAATCGGCTGGAAGATGCATTGTATAAAACTTATTTGTGTAGATATTAGGTTGCAATATTGCAATTTAAGGGGAAGAATCACTTAAGCTATTTAAGATTTCTTTATTTTTTCAGGATCCTTACAGAAGCGGAGATTGATGTGCACCTTGTAGCTCTGGCAGAGAGAGACTAATTAGCATTCCCATTCTATTGTCCGTGCTTCTGGCCAGAATATTTGGTGAAAAGAAAACACTTATTAATGGCTTTAGATTATGGGTGGAAAACAATGTTCACTATATGATGTATTTTACTCTGTACAAATAAAACAGAGGTTTTTGAAATACTTGGTGTCTCCTTTTAATGTATTTTTTTAACTTTTAGTTCTATGAAATTCTCATCAAAAAGCTTGATGACTTTGTTTCTGTGACAATTGCTTGCCTTTTAGTTGTATTTTAAGAGAAAATTTATACTCTGTACCATATTTTTCACCTGAGCTATTTGGCTCGTAGTTTTCTATCAGATTATGTGGGGGGTGTGCCTTGAGATAATTCTCACGTTTACTTGCCCTGTTGATTCTAGCATTACTGGTTTAACTGTGGGGAAATTAAGAAGATCTTAATATTTGCTCAGGTTTGTATGAGGATTAGGACAAAAGTTGAAGGAAAAAACTTGAGCTGTGATTCGCAGTACATTCCTTTAGACTGATTTATTTGTGGTGCGGGTAGTGAATTTAACAGATATCTGCTATAATTAAACAGCTCTGAAGCTAACGTTTATTTAGGGGAACAGATTCTATATGCAGTGTGCTTTGGGATTTTGGCTGTTTGTCACCTGCCTGGTGTTGAGGCTTTGAGCAGTGCCAGAAACAACATCAGGGATGGATGCAGCTAGTAGACACAAGCCCGTCAACAAGAATGTCTCTGGGAAGCAATTCCCCTTGCTCCTTTAAAGCTTCTGGGTTAGGAGAAAAGAGAAAACTGCAAAAACGTGAGTGAAGGTGAAGAAAAATGCAATTTTTGTTTTGCTGCAATTGCAGAGGTTTCAGCCTCAGCAGCAAAAAGGGAGATGATGAAGTTGTGAGGGAGGAGACACTGAGGAGAAAGGAAACATTACTGAGCACTTGTAGCTGTTGGGTGAACACAAGAGTCTTCGTGGAAGAATACCAAGCTAATGTGGCTTAGCTCCTTACCTTCATTCCTCTGACATGCTATTCCTATATTGGCTTTAATTACTCCAAAATTCCCTTGTATGTGTATTTTGCAGGTTTCTTGTAGTAAAGGAGATGCAATGATATGTTTGGTGGTCATAATAAAAGATAATGCTAACCTTATGTGGCAACTGAGTTGAGGAGATTCAAATGTACTGTGAATTGTTGACTTTACTGGCAATGCAGGAATCTTTGTAGTGCCTCCAAATTTCAGCTTCCCTCATGTCAGATGGTGTAGTACAGGCTATAAGATGAGGCCACCCTTGCTTCTGGTTTTGGGTGGATTAGCTGAGAATTCTGTGTGGTTTTGTGCAACAATTGGCAGAACAAATACTAATGGCACATTTGGAAAGGTCTGTGTCATTCCAAGTGACAGCTGGGTTTTGGAAACTTCCTAGGACCTTTCTTCCTAATACTCCAGTTTTATAACAACCTGAAATTTGAATAGACTTAAGTCATCATTTGCTCTACCATGAAATATAATCCATTGATATTTTGTTTTTGATTAGTTTTAACTATATATGTAAAACTTTGCTAACGACTTCTTGAACAAAACAAATTAAAAAGATGACAGTCGGGAAGACACGTGACTAGAGCACATTTGCATAGTATTTAGCATTAAAACTCCCTGCAACCCCTTTAATTCTAAATTTTGGAGCTTGTATATGGTCGGATGACTCAGGTGGTGGTTCTGAGAGCAAGGGGTGTTTGTTCATACCTTACGCTTTTGCAATGTAGAACGTCGCGTCTTGTGTTGAGAGGTGATGAAGTAAGCTGTCTACAATAGATTCACTGGGAATGCTGCTTTTTTTTTTTTTTTTTAATAAGCAAAGTTAAAATACCAGCAACCGAAATGCCATTTTTGCTGGTATTTTGTCCTCTAGTGAGAATTCCTGGCTCTCTTTTCATACTAACGATGGGGCTTTTTCTTTTTCAGCCGAAGCCTTTTGTTGTTTAAGATAAGGCAGCTACGCAGGTGGGGGTGCCTGACCTCATGGGAAAACCCCGTGTGTTCCACAGGCACAGGATCCCGTTCCTCGTGCCCTGGAGCAGATGGCACCTGCAGGGGCACTCTGGTGGCCGTGGCTGGCGTCAGCCCTACGGGGCATCACCCGCCCTTCCAAACCTGGCCCTCGCGGAGAAACTGGGGTATGCCCGATACCATCCCAAAGCTGCTGGTTTGGGTAGAGCTTATGGAGGGTGATGCCAGAGCTGGGCTCGCTCCGTGCGTTTGTGGCTGCTTGTGCCAGCGCTGGAAACCCTGGTAGGTGCAGTTAGAGCGTGAGAGCACCAGTGGTTAAGCAGGAATAGGATCAGGTCTTACTCGCAGTGCTCTCTGTTTGTGGTGTAGAGCGTAAGGATGCAAATGCCAAGTACCCGCAGTCAGGTAAATCGGTATTTATGGGATTCTGTGAAAAGCATCTGGACTTATAAATTCCCCCTTACCCCGACCCCAAGGGGGCCCCAGAAGCAGTAACGGCATGTATTACAGACAGAAATAGCTTGATAGGGAATCTTAACATAGTCTGTGGGTCAGCAGGAGCTGTCTGTGTATTCATCCTGGAAACAAGAGATGTTGAGGCAGGCGCCAGTGAGCCTCTCTAGGATTCCAGATACTTAAGTGCAACGTGTGGTACTGAATCAAGTTGTAATGCGCAATGTTAGACCATACTTTCTCACTGTAAAGCCTCCAGTGATGGCAGTCTGAGCTAAGCCCAAAATAGATTAGGAGTTCAGGTGGAGCAACTATGTGTAGATATTACAGCAATTTGAATGAATAATATGCTGCATTCTTCTCTGCTTTCTCCGTCCTGTTTCTCATTAAGCCAATGTTCAGATGTACCAAATAAATATTTTGGTTCAGTGCACTTTGTTAGAATTAAGACAAAAGAACTAGGTCTGTAGTTTGCTGGCATCTTAGGAAAAAAAAAAAGTCAACTTTCCCACTATTATTTTTTTCCCCTGACACAGCAGCAAAGCCTGCTATTTTGAGTTCTGCAAAACCAGCAGCCTTGCTGGCTCACGAGATCAAGTTTTGTGGAGCGTATCCATGACAGTATTCATGTTTTCTAGAAAAAGCCCTGCATTACCAGGGTAATACCAATAGGGGCATTGCTTTTCATTTTGTAATCAGTGATTTTTTTTTTATTTTTTTTTTTCAGATGGGAAGTTCTTAAATTGTCATAGCTTGTTCCAGCCAGTTCTTGGTAGTAACAATTTGTTCTGTCCTCTTGTTTTGCTGTAGCATAAACTATTTGGAAACAATGCAAGACATCCTGTAGTTCAGGATCTGTTGGAACAGTGAACTTAATCTCCCATGCCCAAACTAAAACAAGGATCATCACATGCTTACGCAAAGCTGCTTAAAAACGTGTCTGGATTTTGTTTGTTTATCATGATTCTCATGTTTAAAAAAAAACCAACAAAAACTTTCTCCTGTCTTTTGTACTATGTCTGTACAGATATACTTGCATTTCTTAAATGACTGTCAAAAACCTCAGTTAATAGAAGCATTTGCTGCTGTTCACCAAGCTTTTCTTAGCATAGTAATCTTTTTCTGTAGCAGTAGTCTTCTTGTCACCATCATCTCTGAAAATTCTGTGCTGCAATGTTAAATATGGGAACAGTAATGTACTTGACTGTAAACCTGGTGAATAAATAGACCCAGCATCTCACTAAGTCAAAATCCAGCTCACTGTGTTTGGCAGAATTGAGACAGGGTCTAGTCTGAAGCAGGTTTCTTTGGGGTTGGTGCTGTTACAGCAGCTCTTCCCTGGTTCCTCTGCTCCCATACCTGACGTGTAGCCCAGCCATTTCCAGGGCTACCCGTGTCTGTGTTTTCAAAAATAAAACTAGGTTAGAAACTCCATCCAGAGAAGTAGCACGAACTCGGTTTGGACACTGGTTAACCTCAGTCCTGGTCCTGCGATGGTAGTACCAGCACAGGGGGCAGTGCAAGACAGGAGCCATAGGCAGGGTCTGGTTAAACCAGTGGTGCAGCTGGCAGGAGTGGCAGTCAAAATCCTCCCTTGTAAGCAAGAGTTCTTCCTCAGGGAAAGGGGGGATGCTAGTTAGAATCACAGAATCATAGAATCGTCTAGGTTGGAAGAGACCCTTGGGATCATGGAGTCCAAACATCTACCCTACTCTACAAAGTCCTCCCCTACACCATATCCCTCAGCACCGCATCTAATCGTCTCTTAAATGCATCCAGGGATGGTGACTCCACCACCTCCCTGGGCAGCCTATTCCAATGCCCCACCACTCTTTCTGTGAAGAATTCTTTCCTAATGTTCTCTGAATCTGTCAAAGCCTACTTTCTGGAATCTAACTGGAGGCAGGGGGTCTGTCTGGGCAGCGCAGCTTTAGGGCATTTAGGAAGGTGGAAGTTCCATGAAGAAAACCTACAGAAAGTTGGCTGCCAAAGGGGAGAGAGAGCTGCCTTGGGTTGGGTTTTAGCACAAGTGGGACGGGCAGTGTTTCTTTCATTCCCTTTTCCATATGCATCCCTTAAGCCACTCGGAGGTGCGCATACCTTTAGGGTCTGTGCAGAAATTAATTTGCATTGAATGTCAGCCTAGTTTCAGTTAACAGTATTTGGAAATGCCTGCCTGACAGAAAAAAAAAAACAACAAAAAAAACCCCAAAACATTTCTTACCTAAGGATGTGGTTAACCTTGAAAGTAGGCTGCCAGGTTAGCTTAGTTACTCACTGCCCCCGAAGGTAACAGGATGTGCCTCTAAGAAGGCTGGAGGGCTGCTGTCGAGGCTGTTGGCAGGAGGGATGGGAGAGAAAGGAGGATTTTCAGTGGCAACTGGGAAGGCTGCCTGACTTGCCGTGAGGTAGTGGCCAGTTGCCTGAACCCTCGATTCCCAGAGGATTTCTCAGCCTGTAGCTCCTGGTTGCTCTGCCTCGTGGGTGTCTTCGTGCATGAGATGTTTGCCGAGTACATGTTAGAAGATTAGGTGATGATATTCCCTGTTCTTATCTCCAGGAGAAGTTTCCATTACTAACCTCTCTTACCTAGTAACAAACCAAGTAAATAAAGTCTAAAATAGTGTAAAATTAGCTTTGTAAGTGCAAAAATAGTTATATCCCTTGAGTGACAACAGCACTCATCAGGAAGTAATTTCTTTAACTTTTTTTCCTACTTTGAGTACTTTGCACTAACACCTACACCTTTCTCACTCCAACGCAGGAAACAGACCTGAGCTCTTGTGCCGGTAGCTCAGCGGGGAGCATCTGCCTAAAGCACAGTGATGGTCCCTACCTTCAAAGGCAGGGGTTACACAGATGGGCTGCAAAGTAAGTCTGGAGAGGGGGGGGGAACCCCAAACCCCAGATGTTGTGAATGTCCTGGCATCCAGGTGAGGGTTTTGATGGTCTGAAAAAGGGCATAAGCTTGTTCAGAAAAGGAAGATAACACAAATAATTAGTGATAAGTAGCATTACAAGTGGCATGTATTGCTGGAAAGAAGAGCAAAGGTCCTTTCCCTTCAATTTTAAGAGGGGGATTTACTTATTAATAGAGAAAAAGAGGATAAAATGGATTTTTCCGGTCTCTGATGCTAGACCTATTGACAAATGAAAGCATGTGCAATGCATTCAGCAGGAGGACGATTGAGAAACTGCTTCTGTTGATGAAGCACATATTTGCAAAATGATGTTACAGCCCTTATTTAAAATGCAGATAATGAGTATGCGATGTTTTTCCACTTTGGTAGCAAATCAGAGCACATGCCATCACAATACGTGAACACTTGTGCTTTGTAACAAGAATCAACGTGTGTGTGTGTGGATAGCTACATGCTGTAATCCAGCTCTGCCGGGAGCGTGGCGCCTTCGAAAGGGCTGGTGCAGCCAAGGTGTGCTGCAAGGGCAGAGCGAGGGGCTCGTTTCAGCTGCACCATGTTCAGGTCTTGGTGTAAACAGGCAAGGGTGTGGGTCCACAGCATCCTCACCTAGATCTAAGTCAGAAAGGGCTGCCTGCGGTCTCTGCCTGCTCCCACGCCATCCCTTGCGCTGGCAGTGGCATCCACCTAACCGCAAGCGTGACCCAATTTAGGGAGTCCATCTGGGCCAGTACTTGTCCCTTCTTAACTGCAGGATGAAGTTTTGCCCGTCTCAGCTCATGGGCTTAGCACACGGCTGCGTGAGCTCCGGTGTTTGTGGAAGGGATAGGATGAGATCTTGTGGAAGCAAGGAGGGAAGGAGCCAGTTCAGCGCAGCCTGACGTTTTATCGTCCTGTCGGAGTGCAAAAAGCACACCCCTCCATCTGGTTGTGCCACATACTGCAGGTTGCCATGGTTTTATTGTGTTGGTATCTTAAACCTTTTTGAGACGGGTAGTTACCTAGGAGAATAAACAACTGCTCTTTGCCAGCTCTACGCACATCACTAGCTCGTGACACTCTCCAGCAGTACAAATGCAGTCCTCCAGATGGTACTTCAGCCCACTCTGAGGGTACCTACTCACTCCCAGCCCTACAGAGCGTGTGAAACTCTTGATGCATGTGCTTCTTTCGGTTTTGCGTAGAGCGGGTGGTTGAAAGGGCTGGATTAAAGGTCTGTGGTTACTGCCTGGAACTGTTCCTGCTGGTGAAAGGCTCGACCTCCCTCCCTCTGCTCTGGACAAATACGCTGGAGCTGCTGAGACAGGTTTGCCGTGTGGGCTCGTACGTTGCTGCCTGCTCTCCCATGATGTTGTGCCTCGGGTTTGCCTTCTGAAGGTCTGTTGAAAATAAATAAGTAGAATAAAGCAAAAAATCTTAAAGTCGACCTATGCTGGAAGATGTGCGTTTGACACAACTTGACTATTTGCAATAACCGTGAACAAAACCTCGGCACTGGGTTTTGTACATCTGTTGGTTTTTAGAGCTGGGAAAGAAGCCGGTGTTGTCCTGGGGAAGCAGGGTCGTGTGAGGATAGCCCAGCTGGAGAGCCAGCCAGCCCAAGCACCACCGTGCTCTCATGCGCCTCCAGCCACGGGCTGTGGGAGAGGATTCAGAGCAGCGATTAAATATAGTTACAACAGAACCTGCTTGGCTTGTTTCTGTTGGATCTGCGCTTTAAAATTCTGATTAAAAATAACCTCGTGAGGTACGGTCTCACCACGGGTAAGAGCGGGGCAGATGTGTCTCCCCCAGGCTTTGGGAGCTGCCCAGGGACCCCGCTGCAGGTGGCTCCACAGGGGACAGTGAGTCCCTTCCCTACAGCTACAGCCTCACACCACGGGTGGCTTTGGAGGAGCCCTCTACTGCAGTTGACAGTGAGAAAAATTACCACCCTTCCTTCTTTCCTCTTTT
Organism: Tringa tobata; assembly: GCA_033628505.1. Lineage (NCBI taxonomy): Eukaryota > Metazoa > Chordata > Aves > Charadriiformes > Scolopacidae > Tringa > Tringa tobata. Next base: position 935 of record JAHREE010149599.1, on the reverse strand, counting down.
TAATCGTAAATTATGGTTATTCCGAGCATTTTTTAACATCAGTAGAGAGTGGTCTCGTGAAAACTGATCAACTTCTATAAACTGCTCCTGTTTTCAGGTGTCTCTGCAGACTTTTATGCCCAGGTCACAGGCACGCTTTCTGATCCGAGAGAAGTTCTGCAGGAAGTAAATAATAAAATACCAGGATAAGGATAATCTGAAATTTGTGAAATCAATGCTTATCCTAGTCCTGTCCCCTCCAACTTCCATGCGCTCATCAGTTAATTACTCCTCTACTAAACTGTAAACAGCGGAAACTTTCCATGGCAATTTTCCCCACCCCCAGCTGCTGCGAGGCCCACCCTGAAAGAAGGAGCGAAGACCTGTGCTTGTTTTTGTGGGTAGCACGCCCTCAACACAGGGCTCCACCCGGGAGGGAATTCCCACGCTGGGAACTGCTCGGCAGCAGCGCCGCCAGACACCCGGCAGCCCCGGGACCCGACCTGACTGCAGATCTCCTCAATAAAGTAGAAGTCCACTCGAGCGTGGGTGAACTCTGCAGAGCCCTCTCCCCTGCTGAAGGTTTTCTGTGCCTTCCAATCTCCTGCAGCTCAGCCAAGCCCCTATCTGCTCAGCGCAGACGGGTGTCACGGCTTTTGCAGCTGGGGCAGAGTGGGGTTTGTGTTTTTTTCTTTTCTTTTTTTTTGGGCAAACAGTGAAGAATGTGGTTTTGTCTGCCAAAACGAGAGCGGTCTGGTCTACGCTTTTTATCTTGTGGTCGTAGGGGCAGTGGTATCTTTCCACCTGGAGGCTGTGGGTCAAACCCAATCGCGTTTCAAATGCTAGGCTGCAGATAATGGCTTGGCGGCAGATTTCCCTGCTGAGCGAGCTGCCGCCTCTCAGATGAGCGTGTAAATTGGGGGGCTGGCCTCTTCGTAAGCTTTGTAAAAAAAAGG
>JAHREE010149598.1:0-16729 GCA_033628505.1 Tringa tobata | reverse complement strand
CACATCACTGCTACTGCACCCGCACCACCACCACCGAGCACCTGCCCTCGGTTCCTAACGGAAAAAAGCGAGCTTCACAGCACACGGGTGATTTATCCTGTGCTTCCCCGGGAGGGCTGCACCTGGTGAGGCTTCACAGCACCCAGCTGATGGCATCCAGCACAAAGTGCCACCTACAGACAGCCACTACACTAAACTGCTCCCAGTTCTGCAGCTGAATCCACTTGCCAGATTCTCGTGTCCGTATGAAGCCACAACCATGTCCAAAAGGGCTTATTGAGGCACAAACACCTCCCTGCGTGAATTTGCCTGCCTCCTCTGAGGATTTAAACCTCAGGCTGTAAATGTGCTTCCTTCATTGGCACTCTCCAATTGCTAATGAAAGGCATTTTGGGGATTGCATTTGCAGAGAGCCGCATCATTTGCTCATGAACCTGAGGAACCTGCCTTTCTCACACGGAGAAGACCCAAAGACCTGCAGACTGTGAGCTCTGCAAGAGGACAGACTACAGCAACCAGATTTGCTGGCATCTGGGGAAACAGCAGGAAGGAAGGAGGAAAAGCAGAGGAGCACATCTACCAAGGGAAATAAAAAAGGTCCACAGGTAGACCAAGAGGCCCTGTGGTCAGCAGAGGATGTCATTTACTACACCTCATCTGAGCAGCGACCAGGCTGGGATCCAGGGTCCCACAATCACAAAGCCATTCTTGCTGGAAAACCAGAGCCAGAAGTGAGAAGAAAAAGAAATCAGGATGACAAAACCCACCAGACTGTGTGCCTTGGGACTAACAGGAACAACCCTGGCAGCCAGGACCTCTCTGACGGGATGCAGAGGCCAGGAAGGACCTGGGCAGCAGACATGTGGCCACTGTCACCATCACACCCAGCTGTTGAGAGAGGACAACCAGCCAAAGGCAGGTGGAGAAGCTGTGCTGGGGAGAGGCACCTCCTCACCCTGACCAGAAACTGGCCTGGTCCCTGCCAGCACAAGCCTTCCTGTGCTCAGCAGGATCGAGCCATCCAGAAGTGATTGCTGTTCATGAAGGACAGGGACCTGGTGGAGCAGGTCCAGAGGAGGGCCACGAGGATGATCAGGGGGATGGAGCACCTCTGCTACGAGGACAGGCTGAGGGAGCTGGGGTTGTTCAGCCTGGAGAAGAGGAGGCTCCGGGGAGACCTAATAGCGGCCTTCCAGTACCTGAAGGGAGCCTACAGGAAGGCTGGGGAGAGTCTGTTTACAAAGGCCTGCAGTGACAGGACGAGGGGCAATGGCTTTAAGCTGAAGGGGAACAGATTTAGACTGGAGATTAGGAGAGGGTTCTTCACCGTGAGGGTGGTGGAGCACTGGAACAGGTTGCCCAGGGAGGTGGTTGAGGCCCCTTCCCTGGAGATATTCAAGGTGAGGCTCGACGNGGGTGTCCCTGCTGACTGCGGGGAGGTGGGACTAGATGACCTTTGGAGGTCCCTTCCGGCCTGGACAACTCTATGACTCTATGACTCATAACTCTACGACTCTATGACTGTTCCAGGCAGCTGGACCAGCACCAGCTGCAGCCCAGATCACCCCCAGCCCACCCCGTATCCCTGAGACCCCGGCCCGGGCAGCAGCACCAACAAGAAAAAGTTTCACGTTGTGAACCACCAGTCCTGCCGCCGAGGAGGAGTACTCCAGCTCACGAAATAATCTCTTGCTTATTTTTAGTCACCGTAGTTTTTCTTCCTTCACACAAGCTTGAAATGCCAAAGGACACAGTGCACATTTTTAGTGAGTCTAGCTCAGAGAAGCAGAGTAAAATTGGAAGTTGGCAAAGGATTCTGCTTTCCTCCTCCTCAGCCCCACTGCTTTCTCTGCACTTGATGATCCTTGCCCAGAAGCAAAACGCTAACACCTCCTAAAAATGGAAAGTCACTGCTTTTTCTCTCCGCCAGCTCGTCGGATGCTCCCACCACCACCACCCGAGCCAGCCTCCGCTCCGCCAGCATCCTCATCCTCATCCTCATCCCCCTCACAGGGCTGAGCCCAGGCTGCTCCTTCACAATGCGAAGCCACCAGAGGGAGCAAACACTGCGGCTTCGCAGGGAAATCGCGGCGGGTTTTAATTGGGGCTATTAGATTTTGAATCCAGCAGTTCTTTCCTAGAGTTTCTTAGCACAAGTTAGGACCAAAGCCAGCCGGCAGCCAGCCTCTCTTATAAGAGCCCTGGAAAATGATACACAGTTTGCACTAGTATCTAACTTGCAAAATGGCAGGATTCAAATAAAACCCAAATTCTGTCCCTCAGCCATAAACACCTCCCCGATTCAAGCAGAGGGGCCCACAGCTGCTGTCTGCTTATTTTAAAGTGCTGTACTCTCAGACCCCTGAAAGACTGTCCGACAGCGGGTCTCTCATCGCTTACAATAAACAAAGAGGCTTCCTACAGGAGATTTAAAAATGCAGTGTGGTTCGCCCTGTATTAAACATTAAATAAATATCAACAAATACGTTTAAGAGACAATTACTGAGCAATTTCCCATCACAGAACTGGAAAATCTCTCTCACGCCAGAATTCCTGCCCCTCCTGAGAGAGGGGGCACCCGCTGCTGTTCTGCCCATGGGTGCCCATGACCAGAGAGGTCCTGGACCAGACCTGCTGCTGGAGGCTGGGGCACCCCCACCGGGCTGTGAACCCTTCATACAACCCGTGGGCATCTGCACCCCCGCCCCGTGGGTCAGCGAGGTCTTTAGCTGCGAGGGGAGGAAGGCTGCCCCAGGGAGCGGGGAGGGAGAGAGTTCACAAGCTTTTGGGGAGGTGTCACGCATGGGACCGACCCGAGGCGGTGAGCAACAGGGGTGTCACCAGCTGCCCCTCTGCAAAGCCATTAACCCTCGGCTGGTGGAGCGCTGCTCACACCCACCATCCCTCTGCTATTGCCAGTGTCCCTGTTGGAGCTTTTAACCTTTCCACGCTAACATAATGGCTTCGGCCACAAACCCCCCTGACTGAAAACCTTCTTCAGCTGTCCTGGCAGGCTGGCATGGGTACCCTGAGACAGCTGAGAGCACCAGAAAGATGCCAAAACGTGACACAGGCAGGTCCCAGGTTGCTCCCTGTTCACCTCTGCAACGGGAGAAGAATTCACAGCCGAGCCAGTATTTTCTAAAAGGAAAAAGAAATGCCGTCTCTCGCCCGTTTGCAGCTCGCTGTGAGGCATCACGCTGGCTGGCAGCGCTCCCCGACCCCTCGCTCTCCTGCGGGGCTGGGAATTGTACCAGCTGGGTGTGGAGTCGCTAGCGCTGTCCCCACTGGGTCACCCCCCTCACCTCTGCCCAGCCCTGCTCGGTGGCCACCGGGCCGTTAAACACACGCAGACCCACCGTGGAGCTGAAGACGGGGCAGAGCGGAGCTGCCTCTGGGCAACCAGCCCAACCCCAGCCCAGTCACCCAGCGAGTGCTCACCCAGCAGCAGTGTGCTGGGAAACACGGCCACAAGTATACGGTCCCCAAAGGGAAATGGGGAAACCAGGGTGAGGAACCTCAGGAGTTGATGGAGCTCCAGGGAATCAGCTCTACAAGCACCGCAGCCCAGCGCTGTCCCAGCAGGCTGTCAGGGTTTCTGGCCATCTGGCTTTGTGTGGTGTTTGGATTTAATTTTCTTTTTCCTGTTCTCACAGACAAGTTCCCCACCGACCGCAGAGAGGATGAGGAGGTGAGGAAGGTAAGCGCAAAGCAGCGGCTCAGCACGGTTTGGGAATATCAGCAATATTACTCTGATGTTCATACAGATAGATGTCGCTCCGCATAACAAGACTTTGAATGAGCTGCATTTTAAACATTTAATATACACAAAAGGCACCTTTATACATCTCACCGAAACTCACCCCCAGATTCCCCCATAGCATCAGCATGGCACGTCAGCTGGCATCAAGCAAAACTCCCCCTCCCAACCATCAGAGTCACCTCTGCAGGAGCAGGGGATGGAAAGCCCTTTGGTGGAGCAGGCACCACCGCACCCAGAGGTGTTTAGCGTAGAGTGGAATATCCCAGTGTGCCCAGACCCATCCTTCCATGCAGATGATGCCAAGGGAGAAGGTCTGGCAGGAAGGCTGAGTGAGGCTGTGTCATCTCTCCAGCCCTTCCCCACACAGCCACCCCCTCCCGTTTCCCCCCAGAGCGCTGTAGGAACACCTCTGAGATGTTCAACCCTCGCCCAGATTTGGATGAAGCTGCCCAAGCCCTGGGGAGGCTGGGGGTGGGAGGGGATGAACAGAATAAACCTTCATCCATCAGGAAGGGATGGTAACATTGCTAAAGGGGGATGACCCTGCTTCCAAGCGGTCTGTGTGCCGTGGGCTGGCAGAGCTCAGGCAGGAGGTTTCACTGCGCAGAGAGCCAGCAGCCACGGCAGAAGCAGTGGAAACAAGAAAAAAAAGATAATTATTTGCTCATCTCGCGTCTGTGTCAGTCAAGCTCTCAAAGGCATTTACATTCACAAGCAGCAGAGTAACCAAAATTTGATATTAAATGCCCAAGGTGCAGAATAAATCCCTAGATTGCACTGGGGGATTTGACCTGCTGGAGAGCAGCTCTGCAGAGAGGGACCTAGGAGTCCTGGTGGACAATAGGATGCCCATGAGCCAGCAACAGGCCCTTGAGGCCAAGAAGGCCAATGGCATCCTGGGGGGCATCAAGAAGAGCATGGCCAGCGGGCTGAGGGAGGTCATCCTCCTCCTCTGCTCTGCCCTGGTGAAGCTACACCTGGAGCACTGTGTCCAGTTCTGGGCTCCCTGGTTCGAGAAGGACAGGGAACTGCTGGAGAGGGGACAGCAGAGGGCTACAAAGATGATGAGGGACTGGAGCATCTCTCTGCTGATGAAAGGCTGAGAGCCCTGGGGCCTGGAGAAGCAGAGACTGAGAGGAGACCTCATTGATGCTGTGCAATATCTAAAGGGTGGGTGGCAAGAGGATGAGGCCAGACTCTTCTCAGTGGTGCCCGGTGACAGGACAAGGGGCAACAGACACAAACTGGAACATGCGAAATTCCATCTCAACGTGGAGGAGAGGAGGAACTTCTTTCCTGTGAGGGTGGCAGAGCCCTGGAACAGGCTGCCCAGAGACAGTGTGGAGTCTCCCCTGGACACCTTCCTGTCCAACCTGCTCTGGGTGACCCTGCTCTGGCAGGGGGCTGGATTAAATGTTCTACGAAGTTTCCTTCCAACCACTACAATCTGTGATTTCCTCTGCGTGGGGGTGCAAACAGCAGACCCACAGCACACACTCCTCTTCCCAAACCATTGCTGCTTTCACTGCAGGCACGGTGAAGCGCTTACTGGGATGCTACGAGCCGCTGTTGTGATTAAAACCACAGTCATCAAAGAAATGAGCTGGGTATGTTCCGGTGTTGGTGTTTTTGTGTTGGTTTCCTCCTGCACTAATTTGCGAAGCCGAGTGATTCACAGGCAGCCTCTCCCACTCGGTGCCTGCTCCCGGGGACTGCTCTGCTGCCTGCTCTCCGGTGAATAAGCTCCTCTGGCTCAAGTCTCATGTTATTTATCAGGTTCCTACATTTGATATTTTTTTTTAACTACTCATCAGTGAACAATAGTCAGCAAGTGAGCAATTCGCCAAGGTGGGGTTGAGCACAATGAGATGATACACGGTGTGCATCCTTCATCCACCTTTGCCTTTACCTCCTCAAGACACTCACTGCAATTGTGCTTTGCAAACCCGAGGGCAGCGTGTACGCAGATCCAGTACGACGCTCGTCACACTCCTCCACCTCTTCATGAAGCGCAGTTGACCTGCCTCTCCTGTGCCTCCAGCTTCTCATTTTCTCTTCTCTTTTTCCTTTGTTTTGGTTACACTGAACCACAAGGCACAAACAAGCATCCACTGGCTGTTTGCTAACATTTTCTGAAATCGGGTGAGGGAGAGAACGCGGTTGTGTAGCGGTGTCGGAACGCAACCAAATAAAATAAAGCAGGCAGGAGAGTGTTCCCACCAGTGTGATTTCACCAGCACTGGTGGGATGACAGCAGGGCTGAGCCTGATGTGGCTGTCACCGTAAGCATCGCAGCAGAGCCTCGGGCACTGCCTGCACACAGGAGGTGACAGCCTGAGCCAACAGAGGCGCTGAGTCCCTGCACCCTGGGGATCACCCAGGGATGGGTCCCACTCAGCAGAAACCCTTCTGCTCCAGGCTCTGCCCTCTGCTCCTGGTGCCAGACCGGGATGGTCACACCCCATGGGCCAGTACTGCTCCAGGGCAAGGTGGCTTCTGCACAGACCTGCACGTTCCAGCTCCCCAACACCACTGCAGCGTCCACCAGGAACAGGAGGAGTTTCTGGACTGAAATCCAGAATCCATAGGCACAGGAAAACCTGGATGGGTACATGTCAGCCGATGCCTGTCTCCTTCTACAGCCCAGGCACTGTTAGTGGCTACAGCGAGCACCAGATTTGAGCAGGTTTCTGCCACAAAGCAAGTTTGTCTCCTCACTGCCTCCTCTTCCCAGGCTCTCCCATCCAGGTCAGCCTTTCCTCCTTCATTACGGGTTTTGTAAGGCAAGGATTACCTCTGTTCAGCTCATCTGAGTAGCTCCCAAGACAAACAGGACTCTACGTCTTTCATAGAATCACAGAATGGTTAGAGTTGGAAGGGACCTTAAAGCCCATCCAGTTAGAGTTGGAAGGGACCTTAAAGCCCATCCAGTGCCACCCACTGTCCTGGGCAGGGACACCTCCCACCAGACCAGGTTGCTCCAAGCCCCGTCCAACCTGCCCTTGAACCCCGCCAGGGATGGGGCAGCCACAGCTTCCCCATGGAGGGCACACACATTTCCTGGAGGAAACAGAGAAAAAAAAAACCATACAAAAAAATAATAATTAAAAATTAAAATAAATCAGTGCCTGAGGACACAGTCAGGAAAGCAACACAACTTTGACTCTCACCTACTTGAAGCACGCAGGAACTAAGGAGAGCAGAAGCAGTTGTGGCAGCACCAGGGAGGGCAGAGCTGGAGCAGCTGCTGTGGCAGGACAATGCCACCCGCTGCTCTCCTCCACACTGGCCAGCTCTGCCTGCAGCACGGAGAACCTTTCGTTTCAGGGGAGCAGAAGAGAGACCCGTTGCAAATTATCCTAATGACCCATCCACCTCCAGCATGCAGGGACCCTGGCGCTCTTCCTCTCTGAGGAGCAGCAGGATCTGCACCATCAGCTTCACGGGTTTCCTTCTAAGGTCAAAATATCAGTGGGCAACAGCAGAACGACTAGCCTAGATATAGAGTACTTCCAAATCCCCAGGGGAAGAAGAAAGAGCACAAAGTCACTCGGAGCCCTGCTGTAATCTGCTGAGTGTCCTAGCAGTCATCACACAATGACTCAGTCCTGGGTGACTGCCTTTAATGCTTCACAGGACTAATGCTGAGTGTAATAGGGTTAATTCTGCCTTTAATGCTCAGGGCTCCTACGAAGACAAGGAGTTTCACCACAGTCTGGAACACACACAGCCCTCATTGCTCTCCTCCTGGCCCCAGGCAAGGGACACTGCAGAATGTCCCATCCCTGATCCTTGCTGCCCGTCAGGGAGGCAGCGCAAACCTGGCTGGGCATGGAACCCAAACCAGTCCCTCCTCCATCACCCCGTGACCCAAAACAACACGCACAAGGTCTAGGACCACAGCCCCAGCCCTGGCCACCGCCTCCGTCTCAGCAGGGACACGCTGGACCCACTGGGGCAAGGCAGGGGACCTGTGTGAGAGACACACGTCAAAAGCAATCAAACGCTCCTCCTCCTCAAAGGCGAACCCGTCGGCAGCACTACCAGCCTTGGAGGAGTTAAAAGGAAAGGCTTATTAGAATGAAAACTTGTTCTGACAATCACAAAAATTGGAATGCATTTAAAATTCAAATTATGCAAATTCAAGTAATCTGTACGTGCAGATCCATCACATGCCAGCAGTGGGACCACAGACACATGCCACCAGCTAGGTGGCCGGGGGACATCCGCCCTGCCCGGCACTGTGGGAGGAAGGCAGGCGTGGGAAGGGCGGCCGCTCCCGGGGACGGAGCAGGACTCCCAGGGTCCCTCCGCTCCGGCACGGAAGCAGAAAGATGCCTTGGCAACACGGGCAGCACCCCAGGGGGGCAGGGAGGCAAACCTCAAATGTTTTCAGATGAGCTACAATAAATTCTCTCTCGGAGAAGCTCCGATGCCCACGACCAACACAAAGCCTTCATTAGAGAGAGCCTAATCAAAGGGATGCGAGACAGCTGGAGGGTATGGGGTGAACATGGGGAATAGCTCTGCCCCATCCTCATCCTCCCTGCCAGGGTAGGGGCCCGGCCACCCCCCCAAAAGCCCTGCATGAGGAGCCTCTCCCCTCCCTCAGCAATTCCCAGCCCAGAAAGCCGAGCAGCCACAGCGCGAGGCAAAGGCAGCTCTGACTGTCAGCACGGAAAGAGCAAAGCCAGAAATCTAACGTTACGAGCTGGGTAAGCGCAACAGCCCGGAAAAATGAATCAAGCTTTAAACACGGGCTTTCCTAAAAGGTCCCAGATGGGACAACTGCAGAAAAGGCAAATCATATTCTCTCCCTGCCACACACGGGGAGAGCGGCTCTCACCTGGCACCAGTTTCTCCCCCAGCCACGCTGGGCAGAGCTGGCGTCATACAGTGGGCACGGCACGATCCCAGGGGAAACCGCAACGCCTCCAGCACAGGGATGGAGAGCAATTACCAAACCTTGGGAGGAGGTGGAGCCCCACACTAACTACCTGCTCTTGGAAATCACGTCCCCAGCTTGGCAAGACCTTTACTTTGAATTTACAAACCAGGCTGTCCGGCTGTGTAGGGAATACCGGTCCCGTACCAGCCCAGCTAACGCGCTGCCAGCTCAGCCTCCTGCAGACTGGCTGCCCTGAACCCCCCACGAAGGGTCCTGCTGCCACCCCTTCCAGGTAGGATGAGTCTGCTTTCCTCAGGAAGTCTCACAAGGTCCCAGCCCGTAGCCAAGCCTACAGCAACAACATCTTTTAGCTGTTGAAACAAACCAGAAATGACATAGGAAGGTAAAACAAAATAATAAACAAACCACCCTGCAAAACCTCTGCTCTGTTCCTTGACAGACAATGATCAGCTCCATGGGTACATCAAGGAAAACAGAAGGTCCCCAAAATCCCGTGAAGTCAAAGGCCAAAAGCTGCAAACAGCACAGAGAGCTGCTGGCACGGCGCTGAGCAGGCAGCAGGCTGGCCCCATGGGTGGGGGACAGAGGGATTGCTCTCTGGGAAGGGGAAGAGCAGAGCCCACCTCCCTGCAAGCACCAGGATGGTGGTTGGGCTGAGAGCCCAAGGCCTTCCATGCCCATCTCTGCTGCAGAAGCGAGGATGTGGGTGCCGGGTGCCACGGAGATACTGAAATCCCACCTCTGAAAGAGGAACAGTGCCCAACATCTCAGCAACCTCCTCCCCTGCCCACTCTCCTGGGCGCAGCTGGGGGCTGCAGATCCAGGCCTAAAGACAGATAAAAGGGATGTCCACGCCTTACCCCACAGCAGGACTGCATCATCTTAAACACCTCCAATGTCTTTCAGCCACTCATCCTGCTTGTCTCCATCCCCGAGGCTTTCACCTGCTTCCTGAATCCAAGGCAGCAGCTCCCGGAGACAGTTCACGGGAGCCACTGGCAGCAGCCGTGTCGTGACCAGCTCCCCCAGATTCACCCCAAGGGCATCTGCTGCTGGAAAAGCATCAACACGCTGCCAAGGTCAGAACCATCCTCCCGGGGAGAAAAGGAATGGCTACATTCAAGGATCCATCCGAGCACAAGCAAGGAAGGCGAGTTCCCCAAACCACCCCGTACAGCAGTGACACAGGAGGGACACCGGTCTGTGCCAGCTGGCAGGGGTGTCAGCCCCTCCTCCGGGCTGGAGGGACGTCACCGACTTCCAGGGGGTCTCAAAAGATGATTCTGTCTGAAGCTTACAGCAACGTGGGCACTGCTGCCTCGGCCAGCAGCTCTCAGCAGTGCTTTGGGTTGTGTGGGCACCCACTGCCCCCTCCGCTCCCTTTGTACCGATGCTCTCACCCGTTTCCAACCAACACCAACTGCTTTTCAGCACAGTGACACCCGAGCCTTCATTACAACCCCGAGGCCGGTAACGAGGCAGGAGGAAGGCCATAGGAATCCCTGTATCAGGTGTCTCTGGGACAGAGAAGAGGCAAAGCCCATTAAACATTGATCAGTCGCCCACAGCAGTGGCACAGCCCTGCCGTGTCCCTGCCATGTCTGGGACAGCCCTGGGAGGCTCTGCAAAGCACTCAAAGCTTTATTGAAAGAAACAGAGAAAGAATTAAAGAAGTAATCCTGTCCTTGCCATGTCCCTGCCATCCTGCCGCCAGGATGCTCCAAAGGGCCAGCAATGGGTTCCAGCGCTGGCTGGTCACTCACTCCAGCCCCTCGCTGCGCCCGGCTGCAAACCCTCCGAAAGAGACAGTTGCTTGTGGAGATGAGGCAAAAAAGGAATGAGGAAAACTCATTTTCCTCATTTTCAACTTTCAACCTTGTTTGGTGCCCGGGGGAGCAGCACCCGGAGACAAGGCACTGGCCCCCCGCATCGCCCGGGCCTCTGCCACCGCGTGGGCCAACCCGAGCTGCCGCCGCCATCTGCTCCACCAGGCCGGAGCGGCCTCTTTTTCTCATCGTTTTAGCAACGCTGGGTGTAAAAATAGCCTCGGCCACGTGTGGGTGTTTTTGGGAAGGGGTGCCCGTGTGAATGCAGGGGGGGGCAGTCACCCCCGTACTCACAAACTGCCGCCGCAGCTTGGTCTTGACACGCTCGGCCTTCGTCTCCGCGGGGTGGACGGCATAGCTGAGGGACCCCAGGTGGTTGTCGACCGACAGGCTCTTCCTCATGTAGAAGGAGCGGGTGCGGAAGTAGCTGAACGGGGCATCCTCCACGGCCGTGCCGAGCTGGGGGTCCCGGGGGGGGTCTGTGCAGTCGTCCTCCAGCCGCCAGGCCTCCCCTGGGGAGCACAAGGACACGTCAGCCCATTGGAGCCGCAACCCGGGCCATGTCCTACCCCTCCAGCCCACTGGTGGGGATGGCGGTGGGCAGCCCCGAGCCCCTCGCCCATGGGGGACACGGGTGCTGCAGGATTCGCTCCCCGGAGGGCACGTCCCTGCCACAAGCCCCTGTGGACCCTTCGCTCCCACCTGCCCCAGGCAACAACTCCTGTGCCCACCCTGCCCAGCCTCATGTACCCACAGCCCCCAGCATCTTCCCGGCAGGAACTGGTGAGACGCAGTGAGCACAACAAAGACCTGGCCAGAGTCAGGGCCTCCAGGCACTGCTGCAGTACAAATAGTATTACTCAGGATAATCAGCAGACCCAAATCCTAATACTTAAAAACTTCCTGGTATTTAACTCTAGCAGGGTTATCCCATTTAAAAGGGTCGTTTATAAAGAATTTAAAAATTTAACTCCTCCTTCATCACCCCAAGTCCAACAAGACATCCCACGTTAAAAGAAAATGGTTTGTTTTGGTTTTTCAAAGGAGTAAAACAATCAGAACCACACACAGTTTTGCTGCTGGCATCAATGCACCTGCACCAAACCTCTCTCCCGCAGGTATTCACATCACAGAATCACAGAATGACATGGGGTTGGAAGGGACCTCTGGAGATCATCCAGTCCAACCCCCTGCCAAAGCAGGTCCACCCAGAGCAGGTCCCACAGGAGCGTGTCCAGGTGGGGTTTGAATATCTCCAGAGATGGAGACTTCACCACCTCTCTGGGCAGCCTCTTCCAGGGCTCTGATGCCCTCAAAGTGAAGAAGTTCCTCTTCATGTTTAGGTGGAACTTCTTACATTCAAGTTTGTGCCCATTTCCTCTTGTCCTGTCCCTGGGCACCACTGCAAAAAGACTGGCCCCTTCCTCTTGACACCCACTCTTTAAGTATTTATACACTCTGTACCTGGTGACAATAATAAATCTTGCTTTGTGAATGGGAAAACTGAGGCACCACAAATGTTGCAAATTGCAAAAGGATTTACCCCCATCTCCTCCTCCAGAAAACCCTTTATGGCACGGCCAAGAGCAAATCAACAGCCAAACTGAGGACTGAAGCCAGACCTTGGGTCTTCTGGAGCTCCGTCAGCCCATCGCTAGCAGCACCCTTGGACACAGGGCTGCGGGGCTGGAGCGCCCCGAGACCAAACCTCATTGATGTAGAGAAAGTGGCAGCAGCAGAGGACAGTGGGGATCACGCAGAGCTGGAGCTCCTGGGGTAGGACTGACCGTATTTCATTGCAACAAAAGGGGAAAATAACAAAACACAATAGGAAATGTCTCCAGAATATCAGTGCTCTGCTCTTTTCTGAGCAGCTTGGTTGCCGCACGCTTTTTGTTGCCAACCTCGTCTTTACATCTGGAGTTTGCCCTGCCTCCTACCTCCCAGCCAAAATCACTTCTCAATAGCCATAACAAATAAACAATAAAACCCTCTATGCTCAATTCTTGTAAAAATGATCAATTACTACTCATTGCAGCCCAAAAGGGCATCTCGCATGATCTTCTTCAGAAATTCTTTCCCTCCTGCAGCCTCTTCCCGAGGCAAGATCATTTATCTCTGATTTCTGCAAAACCCAGCATCGTTGGGCAGAAATGGCCACGACCCTGCTGTGCCAGGGCTAAGGAGTAAAATACTTCCAGAGCTTAAAGCAAATAAAGGCCTTAAGATAAAAACCAGTCACAAAGGGAGTGAAGTCTACTTTACCCAGCAAGGCTGTGGGTTTTACGCTGAACGTGGTGAGAGACAGGTTGGACACTGCAGCCACCAGCGACCCCATCTTCTGTGTCTCAACAAAAGTGTCTCTTCCCCGAGCTCCCTGAGCTATTTCTGCTGGAAAGACACTTCTCTGGGTGCACAGTCCTGCCAGCACCGAATCGAAACCAGCAGAAGGGAGAGGAGGAGAGGGAAGAAGCAAAAAGGCAGAGAGCTTAAAAATGCGAACAAAGAGGCAACCTGGAGCACAGCACTACCCAGCATCGCCTCTTTTATTTTTTCCCCTCCCCTACTTTCAATTTAATAACCTGCTGCTGCTCCTCTCCAAATGTCAACTCGTACAACACAGGAACTGCTGTTTGAAAGCTGTGATTATTCAAGGCACAAACACGTCAATCGGGGCCCAGATCCAGACTGCCACCGCCAGATAGCATCGCTCCGGGGACGCAGCAGGAAACGCCGCCACGCAGGCACCGAGCCTGGGAGGAGACTCACCCGACAGGCAGGAAAACCACACAGGGAAGGGGGAAGCAGCCCCAGCACCCCCCCATTCACCTGCAATGGCTCAGCCACCACCTCTGTCCCCACGGTCACCCCTTTCCAGCCCCACGGCGTGCCCAGACACAGCCACCTCCGCTCTGCTGCCCTGGGTGAGGAGGGGACAAGGCCAGGTGAGGAATGTAGCCCAGCTACCGTGGTAGAAGGGCAAGGACAGCCACCTGCTACACCCACTCCTCCGGGCTGGACACCTCTCCTGAGGATGGAGGAGTTGTGGTTCAAAACCCCACAGGCCAACAATCTCCAAGACTCCACATCTGGTCTCACTGATCCCAGTTTCCCATGGATTTTGCTGCTTTTGGTCTCTTCTCTCTCCAAGGGGCACCCGCATCCTCCAGCACAATCCTGGAGCTGCACCAGTGTCCTGGTTTGAGGTGAAACAGAACTAATTTTCTGTTCAGTAATTTTACTTTTTTAGTTGGGCCTCTTCTAACTAACTGAACTCTGAAATTAACAGCATGTTGTTCAGAAACTGTTCGCTCTCACACCGATAAGACTGATTACACCAAGGAATGGTGTGCAGAGAGGCCCCTGCTTACACCTATTGCTGTAACAACCAAGGTCAGGTAAATTTGGTGTTTGCCCCCTTGGAGGGTCGGAAGCAGAAAAGCGTAGAGGGGTCCCACCTGTGGGGAGGAGCAGACAGGACAGGTGACCCAAACCTGACCAACCCAGCCCCATCACGCTCCATCCCATCCCCATCACGCTCAGTATAAAAGCTGAGGGATCAAAGGGTCAACTCTCTTCCTTCAATGGTCGACGTCCGAGGAGGACCCTGGCTGTTCGTCTGCCTTTGATCCCGATCTGAGCATTCCTGACTCCAGATCCAGAATCCACCTCCTGTCCGTCCCCGAGTCCAGCCTGGGACTTTCCCCTGTGCCTGCTGGTGACCTGATCATCATCCAAAAAGGGCTATGGTCCCTCCTTTCTGGGCATGGGGAGCCACCACAGAGGGAGCCAGGACCTCATCTACCCCAAAAAGCTTTTCTACATGCTGAAGGAGCTCATTCCTGATTTCTACCAAATGATCAAGCCCCGAACAGTCAGAAGGGAAAGATCAGGAAGTCCCTGGAGAGAAAATACCAGGGAGAGGAGCAAGTCCAGAGGCTGGAGGCCAACCATCCTTATGCTCTTCTGCCTTGAAGCTGCTCACCTATCTACCACCCAGAACTATGCCCAGCAACATCAGCACCTCTAAAAGATAAAGCATCTTCTTGGGCTTGGCAATAACAATTGCTGAAAAATCTTTCTTCTTTGTGAATGTGAAGTGTTGGGGAGGACATGGACCAAGGGACAGAGAGGGCAGCGAGGACAGAGACCCACTGCCTCTCCAGTACCTCCTCTCTCAGCATGGACAGGCTGGTCCCTCAGCTGCTGTGAGCAACACAGAAGGTGTTCCTCTGCACCAACGCCGATGCACGGGCTGGTGTGAAAAGGCCCTTCTGTTCCTCTCTTGCGCAGGGGGTGGCACATTGCCCAGGTACCAGGCTGAAGCCTCAGAGCCAGAAGCCTTCTTCTCGTCCAACAGCACGTTACCGTGGGGAAGAGCACAGGAACCAGTCCCACCACCCAGCTGAAAGCACAAGGCGGGCATCTTCACATGCAAACCTGCTTCAGGAGGGGGCCGTGTGCCCACGCTAAGTTCTACAGAGATGAAAGACTGAGACCCATCCAGGTGTTGTGGAAGGCCACCCAAAGCATCGCTGTGAGCATTAGGAAAATTAATTCCAGCATCCTAGTCTAAGCTCAAATCCAGACACTTCCTTTCGTCTTCTTTCTTTTCCTCCCATGGGCATAATTCCTAATAAGCTCACACTAAGTGTGCTACCAGTTAGCTTCTCCCCAGCTTCCCACTGGGGCACAGAGCCAGCTTCTGAAGAGTTCAGCGTGTTGTGAGCTCTCGTGCGCAGCCAAGGGAGAGGGGAGGCAGGTGAAGAGCTCCAGCATGGTCTGCTCCTTCCAGGAGCAAGGCAGAGGGAATTGCAAGGGGTCAGACATGTAAAATACGGGCAGCGACCTGCCTGGGCAGGCAGCCAAAGGTGGAGAAGAAGACCCTGGCTGCTGCAGAAGGAAAAGAAGAGTATAACAAAAAGTGTTTCTTACCCCTAAGACTTCACAGGGGCACAGAAGAAGGAAGGAAAAGCATAAGGGAGCTCACTTCTCTGCGCTGCCAGTGTGTGTGAAGCCTCTCAGCACACTGCAAAACTTGACGCCAAACAGACAATGGTTTGGACAAGGCAGGAGCTGCCCCTGCCCCTGTTTGACCAAGCCCTGTTTGCTCTTGTTCCCTCCTCGGTTTGTCCCAGGCTCATGGCCATCAGGAGTTTTGGGTTAACCCAGGAGAGCCGTTCCAGTCAAGAGATAAAGGATGGAGAGCTGGGAGCCTGCCCCAGCTGAGCACACCACCACGTCGCAGCTTACCTGGGGGGAACAACAAAACCAGACCAACAGGAAACCCAGTTCACCGTCCATCAGCTCGCCTTGCCATCCTCAGGGCTTCAGCTACCCACCAGACACCTTGGTACCTGCACAAGGACCTGCACAGGAGCTGTGGTGCCACAGCAGAACAATCTCCTGTGACCTCCCACAGAGTAACAGGGCACTTCCCTTCTCCAATGCTGCCACACTGGAACTGCAGGACACAAAGCAAAAGGCTGGGGAACACGTCCCGGTGGTCGGATGAAGACGTCATGTCTCATCCATGCAGGAGGAGATGGCTTCTCCCACTTCAATGGCAACTCTTCTGCTTGCAGTCCCAAGGTCAGTGGCGAGCCATAGCCCAGTGCCTTCACTGCAGAGCAGTAAAGTCTCCCTGAAGATGAGTTTTCCATCTCTCCCAGGATTGGCTCTGCTCCTGCCAAAGCCTTGCATCCCTGTGGGCCAGCCTCTTCTGAGGTGGCTTTGGCCATGTGTCCCCTACTGCAGAAGGCTCTACAGAGGGATCTGGACAGGCTGGATCAACGGGCCAAGGCCAATGGGATGAGGTTGAATAAGGCCAAGTGCCGGGTCCTGCATTTCAGTTGCAACAACCCCAGGCAACGCTACAGGCTGGGGGAAGAGTGGCTGGAGAGCTGCTCAGCAGAAAAGGACCTGGGGGTGTTGGTGGACAGCAGGTTAACATGAGCCAACAGTGTGCCCAGGTGGCCAAGAAGGCCAACAGCATCCTGGCTTGTATCAGGAACAGCGTGGCCAGCAGGAGCAGGGCAGTGATGGTGCCTCTGGACTCAGCACTGGTGAGGCCTCACCTCGAGGGCTGGGTTCAGTTCTGGGCCCCTCACAACAGGAAGGACATTGAAGTGCTGGAACGTGTCCAGAGGAGAGCAACCAAGCTGGTGAGGGGTCTGGAGAACAAGTCATATGAGGAGAGGCTGAGGGAACTGGGCATGTTTAGTTTGGAGA
>JAHREE010149594.1:0-18034 GCA_033628505.1 Tringa tobata | reverse complement strand
GGGCCGGGGCCCCCCGGGAGGGAGCCGGGCCCCGGGGGCGGTTGGCATCGGGGGAGGCGGGCTCCGGGCGAAGCCGCCCGCTTGTGTCAGGCCTCGGCCGCGGCCTCACCCCCGGCTGTGGGATTCACCGCCTGCGGTAGCGTCCGTCGCCTCTGGGAGCCACCGGGCTCCACCGTCCCCTGGGGACAGCCACAGGGCGGCTCTGTGGCCAGGTTCAATGCTGCCGTTGCAGGTGTAGGGATAATTAGGTTATGGGCATCGTAATTGGCTCCTGATGTCTGAACAGCAGGGTTGTTTCGGTGGCTGGCAGGGCTGTGGAGAGGCAAGCCTGTGCCCAGGATTGGATTTGGTTTTCTCGGGGAAGGTGAGGAGAATTGATGGGTGACCGGCCTGAAACCCAGCATCTGTAGAAAGCGACACGTCTGATAACCAGTGACATCCCTGCAGTGCACACACACTTAGGTGCCTGTGTCTCCCATCTGAAGATACATTTAGTGATGAAAGAGGCTTCTGAGGTCCAAAAATGTTGGAGGCCTTTTGGATGAAGCTGTTCCTTAGTGCCGTGTTTTATATCCCTTCCATGAGACTCACCGGGTCCATCCCTCGGGGGGGAGCCCGGGGATTAAATTGCCTTAAATGTCTCCACAGGTTCTGGGGAGGTTTCCTGGGAGCTGGGGCGACACAGCACCACGTCAGGAGCTGCTCACCCCAGCGTGAGGGGCTTTCCTTCAGCAGATACTTAAGCCTATATCTAACTTTATGTATTTAAACCATCTTTTAAGTGCATATGGTACAGACCAAATGCTGAAGATGGAATAGTTAAAACAGATAACATTTAACAAAAATATAAATATACGTAACTCTGTTAACTTATCTACAGCATACTTTGAAGTGTTACTTTATTTATCTTAAAATGCTCTTATGAATTAGATAAGTAGTGTGCTTCCCAAACGGACCCCCTCGCTGCGATACCCATGTGTTGCTGGAATGTGATTTATTATTCTGCGCTTCGTTAAACAAGCACATTAATTTTCTTCTGGTGGTCTTCACGAGTTACCAGTCGTCCTTCCTGGTTTCCACAATGCACCAGGCTCCTTCACCTCGCGCTGGAGGGAAGTGTTTTCATTTCACTGCCTGTCTGTCACCTATAAATCATACACGTTCGCAATACAAAGGGCCGCGTTCTCTTCTGCGGTTATGCCGCTGATAATAATAACAAACATCATTATCACTACTTATGCGTTTGTGTTTCTGATTGCGCTTCACAGCCTCTGCCTTAGATGAGGTTTTATTTAATTACTTGATACAATAATAGCAATTTTCATTTGCCTTTTTTTAAAAAAAAAGATAATCTAGAAGCAGAAGCTCTGAATAAAAAATGATTTCTTCCTTAAACGAAGAGGAAAAGAGGCAGCCGCGCTGGCAGTGCTAGCCATGGGAAAAATTAAGTTTGTAAATGGAATTCAGATGTCGATAGCAGCAAGGATTTGCCAACAAAGTTCTGTATTACTGACTGATGACTAATGATTGTGTTTACTGCTGAAAGAATTATCATCTGCTAATCCCAAACTTGATTTCTTCCTTCCTTGCAAATGCAATGTTTTTTAGACTTACGGTAACAAGCAAAGTTAAAAAAAAAAAAAAAAAGCAGCCATAAAAATTCACCGGGGTGGTTTTGTCTTTATCCAGTGCCTGTTCTGCAGACACCAAGTTCAAGTGCAGTTAATGCCAGGGAGGATGCAGCTGCTTTAAATCACATCACCGTTGGTGAGTTATTCTTCATTTTGTTCCATGTGCTGCCGGGACAGGAGGATTTTTTTCAGTTTCTTACATTCATTTGTGGCTTTAAGTAGAGGACATTTCCCTGTTTCCTCTTGATTACAGAACTGTCCCTCTGTTTCATTTATCCCACTGAATTAATACTTCAGTTTATATTGGCGGTGAGAAATTTAACGTGAACATTCTTTAGATCAGAATGTTTAAAACATCCACGTGTTCTATATTTTAACTGACATTTGAAGTTTTGAACTTTCTTTTTCAAATGAGCATTGAAATAAATATCTCTTAGCTCTTCCTAAAATGCTTTTCCCAACCTCCTCGTGAAGCAGAAATCAAATGTGCTGTTTCATCTCAAAAGTCTGGATTTGGGGAATCCTCCATTAAATGTTTTTCCTTAATGCTTTGCACAAATGGGTCACTGTGATGCCTGAGGATGCTTATTAATTGGTTCCATGCTCAATTTAATTCTCAAATACGTTGTAACTCATTTACATTTACAAGGTGTAACATAGAATTTTCATTATTTTATAGCTATAAATTGCTCCATTCTCTCCAAAATTTCTTGGTGATAACTGTGTAGGAATTCTTTCCCCCTGTCCACTGTTGTTCCTGTGGGTAGTGCAGGGACAGGAACGGGGGACCAGGAGTTACTGAAGTTTTTTCAAACCACTTGGCTACAAAATGTGTACGCCTTAGTCACCACTTGTGTCTTTGAAAACATTGCTAAAAATCATTAAAATCCCCCTACGTTTCTATTTTCAGGGTAAAATCCTGCCGAGCTGTTGTAATACATTGCAGAGAGGTAAGCAGTACATTTTTGTTGTTGTTATTGTTGTTTGGTTTCTAAGGAACCCTTTAAGTCTTTTGGTTTTCTAAACTTTTTTACTTAAATGAGCTTTTACAGTCTGAGGCCCCAGGGGCTGTGAGGAGCTGTTGGAGCCACACACTTGGAGTTACCTTCATAAAGATGCTTCCTTTTGGAAAGAAACCACCCCCTGAACAAAGGCTGTCCCTGGAGCTCCCATTGAAGTTTTGCACCCCTTTGGCTCATTACTTATGCAAATAACCTGCCACCGCACGAGACACCTAAGGGAAGTCTTAATAAAAATAGAGTTTGAGGCCTCTAGCCTACAGGAGTGGGGGATTTGGCCCAGGATCAAGATATTTCTCTGCAGGAAGCTGTTGTGGCTGTAAAAATGTCTGTCATTTTAATCATTGGTTTTGTTTGTCTTGTCAAGTCCCAGCTGAGATTTCCCTTTGCAGTTTCTCTAAACATCTGGTTGTTGTCATCTCATTATTGTCAACCTCGAAGTAAAAAGATTGGGCTCTCCGAGATTACGCAACTTCTTTAAGCATTATGAAATTATTAAAAATAATAAATGTGAGGGATCTTGTACTTGTTTCAGCTTCAAGCTGTGAGCTCTCCGTAAAGATGAGGCTTAATGTATTGCCTCTTAAAAGAGAAACTGTGATTCCTTCGGAGATAGCGGGACTGCAGGATTTAGCAGAAATCTCCCTTGTAAGACTGGAGATAAAATTTGAAAGTCGTCAACAGCATCGTTTAATATTAGTTGTGTGGAGACCTAACCCTGTTTGCCAGTGGAATTGCTGTGGAGATGGAGTATTTCATGTCACAATAAAAGAACAATAACGTGGTTTGGGGCTATGGGTGAAGTTGGGAGAAGGCTGTTGGCGTTTGTGGTGCAGATGATCGCGTGGCCAACTTGACATCACTTAATGCCTGGAGACCTCCTTCCATGCTGGTTTAAGACAAATTCCCACTAGTGCTTTCCAGCCTGCCTCTGATTGCACGGAAGGCTGGGAACAAATATCCAGATAAATCAACTGAAAAAGGAATTCGGAAAACTTTATCTAAAATGCATTAGGCACTTCTGACTTCCAGGCTAATTCTGATAGCAATGGTATTATTTCAGGAAAAACAACCCCCCACTTCCAAATTTCTCCATTTTTTTATAATTCCTTCTCTTTCATAATGCCATAATCCGTAACACTTCATTCTACTGCTTTGCTATTGTTTGGATTGTTTTTCTCTAAAATAATTTCTAGTGTTTTCATTGACTCCAAAGTTGAGGATGAGCTGCTTAAACAACAGATTGGGCCAGTAATTGGGTGATCCTTTGAAAAATAACAGGAGATAATAGACTCATTCTTATTGGGGACAGTTTAGCAGCATCCCAGACGGCATAAAGAGGGAAATCTGGTTTCCCAACACTCTGGGGCAGCTCTCAATCTTGAAAAAATCTTCTTTAAGAGGTAATTCCGTGATGTTTTCCTCGGGCAAGTGGTCTGTCCTTGGCTACCTTGTTTAAGGGGCTGAAGGGCCATGAGAGGTTAAACCCATTGCTCCTGCCAAAGCAGACACAACGGAGAGCCGGCACTGCTCTGGCGAGCTCCAGCTCCTGAAGAACTTGAAGTATTGCCCAAAATCTAGAGTTTTAAAGCAGAACTGATTCCCCCTTTGCTGGTGGAAAGCACGTGGGCTGTGTCCGCAGGAGGGCGGTTACTTGGGTACAAAATACCCAGATAAAGGTATGTGGAGTATGAAGAGGAGGAGGTGGGGAGCGCAGCGGTGGCAGAGGACGGGGCTCAGGCAGCGCCCTGAAAACTCTGCTCCCCCGGGACGCAGAGGTGGAATTTCTGTCCCCGTCCTCTGGCGCTGGATCCGGATCCTCCCCTTGGCAGCGCCTCTCCCCAGCCCTGCCCGCCCCTTCGCTCCTGGATATATCACCCTCCACCAGCAGCTTTTGCTTCGCAAAAATCCAGCCCCGGCAGCTGAACTTCCTCTTGCTCGCAGCCGGCAGCGCCGAGCGTCGGATCCGACATGGGTAAGAGATCCAGCCCCGGGATCCGGCTGGGATCCGCTGCCCTTGGCTACTGTTCTGCGCTGGGGGGCGTGTAAGCGGGGGCCAGCGGGTTCGTTAGTGGGGAACTGGTGAGGAGAGACGGGGCTGAAGTTCAGCATTTCCTCCGGCTGTTGAAAGGTTTACTTTTTGAAGCTTCTGGACCCCCCTGTGGTTTTAAATCAGCAGCTTTAACGCTGTCAGTAAATGCCTTTTATGCTCCCATTAAATGTCTCTTGGAACCTCGGTGTTTAGGAACTGGAAGAAGCGTTTGGACTCGCTGCTCTGGTTCATTGTGAGGGTGAACGGCGCTGAGAGAGATTGTCAGGAAACTGGGGAACAGAATTTAACTTTTGGTTTATAGTTTTGTGATAGACCATCTAATTTTCATGGACATGTATTTTTGGATACATGGAAGCAGGGGACTAGACTAGAAAGAAGGATTTTTGCATGTTAATGTGTTATTGTGTAATTTGCAAGGTGGACGCTGTTACACTGATTTCACAAACCGGGTTAAATTGTAGACCTTGGTTAAAAAAAGCCCTTATTACACAGAGAAAAATACCGATTCTGACTCAGCAAAAGTGAGTCTGGTTTATCTGCCTGGGGTGAACGTTTATCTCTTTGTGCTTTTGTAAATACAAAGTAAACTATATTTGTTTTGCGTTGCTCTCTGACAGGCTGTAAGTTTCAGTTTGTAGCCCGGGATAATGAAAGTTTTGTCTCAGAGGAGTCGCCAAGGCAGAGCATAAAGAGTGAATTAAATACTGCACCTTAAACTTCAAGCAGCGTGATGGTAAATGATTGGCCACGGGGTTTGGAAAAGTGTGCTCTTGGCAGCGCCGCAGAGCGAGTCTTGGACTGCTCTTCAAAAATGTAACAGATCATTAAAATCCGCTTGCATAATCTGTGACTTGGGAAAGGAGTTGTGTTCCAGAGAGGAGGTGCTGCCTCTGGCTGCGTTGCTGTGCAAGGCCCGTGTCTGGTCGTGTCTGTAGCCCAGCTGAGACTCCCGTTTCCCTTTCCCCATGGTGTGGTTAGTGCAGCAGTTCAGCACAATCCTACCAGAAACCAGACTTGCCCACCTTCATTTTTAATGTCAGTGTGTAACCCGTGCACACACCGTGACTCCCGGGGGCTCTCTCTTCACTCGGGCTCTGCAGAAAGCCCCGTTTGGCCCAGATTTATTCCACCTAACTGTAAGCTCTCAACAGAGGTTCCCAATGTATTGCTGCGTTTCTCCTAAGCTCCCTCTACACAGTGAAGAGGCTGAGGCACCTCTCCAGGTTGTCTTGCTTGAGCTGAAGAAATAGTGCATAGAAATAGTGCTGTAGTGCATAGAATAGTGCTGTAAAATAGTGCATAGAAATAGTGCTGTGGTGCATAGAATAGTGCTGTAAAATAGTGCATAGAAAGAGACAAAGCCTTTCCTTCTCCTTTCCTTTGTTTCACGCTGTTAAACCCAAACCATCAAAGGACACCTCTGTGTGTGAATAGTTACTGAATTTACTGTGAAACTGCGCTTTATCAGGTGGGGTATTTTTTTACAGTGCTATTACCCCTTATTGTGAATCTATAAACCTTATTATCCAGCCTACTGCCGGCTCTGCATTCAGCTGAGTAGGGTTTGCTCGTGCTGCGGCTTCCTCAGCGGCTTTCCCTATTGCTTCAGAAGTTTTAACACACTGATTAAGTAAATATAAATGGATTGGCCTTTTATTAAAAAAAAAAAAAACAAACAAGCAGCTTCTTTCAGAAGTTGTTCATAAAACAATCTCTTAAATCTTGCTTAGTGCTATTCCTTGCCCTTTGGGAGGATCTGTATTTCCCAATATTTCTTTGCCCTCAGGAGCTCAGCGTTTCTGAAGCCTTTCCAGCCCTTGAGAAGGGGGCGAGAGAATTTGCAGTGTATCTTACAACTTTATAGGCAAAAAAACCCCCACCTGGCAGTGGGGATCTGGGACGTAATGAGTCGTATTAACGTTTTTAGCCGTGGATTATTAAGGTAGCAATGCAAATATTATTGTTAACTTGTTGCTACAAGGTGGTACACATGGAGGTTTCATGACAAAAACCTTGTTTTGTATTCACAAATGAGCTTGGCATCGTGTCCCAGGGCAAGGCTTGTGCCATCCGCCGGTACCTTCAGGCGCTGAGATACAATGGCTCGGAATAAAGGAGCTCGTGAACGAGATCAGAGGGAAAGGAGGGAAAATCTGTGGGAGAAGAAGGAAGAGAAAACGCTTATCATCCTGCTGTATGTTTTCTCTGGAAAACAATTTGGCACAAATACTCTTTTTCTCAAAGTAATCTGCAGAAAACGGCATTTGCAATGCTAATTGCGCTGTGGTCTAATGCGTACTGAGCTCCTGCTAATTTAGGTGATTGAGAAAATTGGAATAAAGTTTAAATTATGGCTTAGACATAAATGGAACAAAGAAAACTTTGCGCCATCAAAACAACACATAGTTTGTGTTTCCAGATAAAAATATTTCACAAAGAATGTGAAATTAAACCTAAAGTACTAAATTACTCTTTCTGAGAAGATCCACTTTTTAAGTTATGAGCCTCCGCCAGCAGAGAATGAATTGCTGGGGGCGTTTTGCCTTCAAAGAAAGGCTCACAATGAAATGGGCACCAGAGCTGTCACTGCCTCTGGATTTGAAATCTTAGATCTGGGGCATTCTGAAAGAAACTGTTGCTATAAAATTTTATTAAATATCCAAGAATGGCAAATAATGAGCTGGTTTCCTTATTTTTCTTAGAGATACTTGAGGTACAGGGGGAGGCAACTATTCTGTTTTTGCTTCGTGCCATATTGAAAAAACACGCTGCCATTCTGCTGCACAGCACTTCTGTGTCTTCGTGTTTTAAACAGCTGGTTACATACTGGTTCCACTTAGGAACGGAGCAGAAGCTTCTGTGTTGTGGCCTGGGTTGAGCAGCTCCCGCAGCTCCCTGAGTCTAGAAAAGTGGAGATTTATCTGCATCAGTTAAGCCCCTAAACTTGCCATGTGTTGTAACTGCCCCTTAAAGCAATATTTCAGGGTAATCTTGTCTTAATTCTAGCCAACGATTTAATGATGCGTGTAGGTTCTGTTGACTGTCGGAGTAGAAGTTGCTGTGTACGAGGCTGTTTTAATGCAATTTTGAGGACATCCAGACGCATCGGTTGGGTTTGACCTTCTGCCACCACAACAGGTCATGTTCCTCCTGATGCAAAGCCAGCCTTGGATCAGAGATGGTCCCTCTGCTTTGGTGGGTTCCCCTTCTCCAGGGGACACTCAGGTTCCCTTTAGCTTTCTCAAAGTACGGAGTCCCCACTAAGTTGTCTGATTCCTGATGTAGTTGCAGAGCTGGGGGGGGAGAACGAGGGTTTGTGGTGGCTGGAAGAGTGGGAGCAGAGGTGGGGGCCTGAGTCTGTAATGGAGAGAAGGTGGAATGGTTCGTAATTGCCCTTCCTCTTGTCCTTTCTGGTCACCTGCAGCGTCACCTCTTGCCCAGGCTGTAAATCCTTGAAAATAACCATTTATGCACAGAGCAAGACTGGAGGTTTTCCAGTAGTGATAAAATGGGTTGTTCACATTGGGCAATCTGTCTCCTTACTCATCTGGCAGGGATTCAGCAGCTCTCTCTAAAACATTTAACACAATTTTCTTAAGTCCCAGACCCTTGTCATATATGAATGTGCTTTAAAATTGTGTGGCTGAACTCCTTGAAGTGAAGGCCCAAATTTCCCATTATTTATGAGCAAGAGGTGTCACATTCTGTAGATTTTCAGAACCTCAAGTAACTTCAGCACTGACTGGAGTCAGTGAGACTTACAGGAGTCTGGCAATGTAAAAAATGGTTCTAAGATTTGTAAATCTCTGAATGCAAAGAGATATCCTCCTAGGCATAGGCTTTGAAATAATTCGGACATTACAATAACTTTTTTTTTTTTCTCCATTTAGCAAAATGCGGAGCATGTGGTCCAGGATACGCAACTCCTCTGGATGCCATGAAAGGCAAGTTCCGTTACATCTTTCCTTAAATCCCAGCCATCAGTAAAGGAGCTGTGGGATATTCAGGGTGACGTAGTTTAACACGAGCTTCTCATCCACTCCTGGCTCTACAGAAGTCATGTTCTGGTCTTCTGGCTGAGTCCTGAACCTTGCTAATGCCCTTGAGGTGTTTTACTGTAGCCTTTAATAGTGTCAGAACTTCACCTTGAGTCCTTTGCTATACTTCAACAGCCTCCATTTTATAGAGAGTAATAAGTAGGCTGTTGGCACAGGCAGACTGGCACCTGGGCGCTGGCAGCAGGGAGTCACTCTGTGTAGCTGGGGAGAGCAGAGCCTTGGCACGGCCTGGCAGGGGGGAAGGTGGTCTCCAGCACCAACCTTTTGCAGGGAAATAATTGCATCCCCAGGGTCCCTTCCATGAGGAGGGCGAGGGAGCGGAAAGGCCCCACAGCTGAGTGAGCACTTGCTCCTGGTGATTTCTGGCTGCTCAAACTATACAATACCAGGGTTTCTCCATAAAATGGAAATGTTGCAGTCCAGCTTCCTAGGAAGAATCACAATTTACAGATGGAGAGATTAAATCCAAAGAAGATTCTCTTCAAGTTAAACACAGCTTTTTGTAAAAAGGGTTTCTTTTGATGCATTAAACAAGACTTGTGCCCAAAAGGTCCCCGGGAGGAGATTGTGTATCTGCCCTGCATCTACAGGAACACGGGGATAGAGAAGCCTGACTACCTGGCCACTGTGGACGTCAACCCCAAATCTCCTCACTATTGTCAGGTACCATTTTGAAGGCTGGTGTATATTTGGGTTCACATTCACCGTTTGGAGCCTTACTTCTCATCTGGGTCGTGACCCTTCCTTCCCTGCTCTGGCTTTGACTTCATCTTTCTTTTCTCATAAGCATTTTCAGGCAGATATTTGTGTCGAGACCCAATCAAATCCTCTGCTGCTCTTCTTAGGAGGCTACTCAAAGCTAACATTTATCTTGTTAGTCTCCAGACGCTTTCGGAGCATTTTTGTGCTTAGTATTTTGATTGTTCTTTTTGTAACACTAGTCAGATTTACACTGAGCAAGAGTATTAAGCTCTAGAAGCTGATATTTCCTCGGGGTATGTCAGTGGTATAGACAGAGTTTATAACAGAGGAGGTCTGATACCCTGGGAAGTTCTGCATATTAGGCATTATAAATCTAATCCATTTACTTTATAACTGGGGAGCTGTAGGTAGTTACTACCAATGGACCAGCTCCAAACCATCGGTAAGACTGTCCTTAGCTCAGTTTGTTACTGCAGACTGTGTTCACTGAACTGTGTTGAAACGTGCAGTGCTTATCTGACTGGCATTGCTGAGGTACTTTGGACTGGAGCAGGGAATCTGGTTTGACATCAAAGATTTTCGTAATTTGTTCTTTTTTAATAGCTACTGCTCAGGGTTTTATTGTGGAGGAGCAGAGGAAACAAATCTCATAAAACTTTGACAAACTTTGCTCTAATCTTTCAACTTCCCCTGGTTATGCAGAGGAAGGGTAATCAGAAGTGAGAGTACAATTAACATGTCAGTTTGCTGCAGCCAGCCCCAGTTGCAATTGGGTAAATCCTGTAAAGCAGAGACTTGCAGCACATGGACAAGTGATGCTTTTTTCTGTTGGTCTTTCCCGTATCGTTATTCCATGTCTCCTTAATTAGATAGAGCCTTTTGAAGATTTGGGTTAATTTACTAGTGTACAGCATTTAACAAATGCTATGGAATCACCATGTCCAACTTCCTTCTCCCACTTTACAGCTTCAGCTCTGCAGATCTCAGGCTGAATCTGCTTCCTGAATAACAAATAGCAGTTTCCTTCTGCTCTTTATTAATTTATGCTTTGACATAAAGACCCGTTTCTTTGCCTGGGGGAAAAAACTATACCAGCCTGAATCTTAACTCCATCTCTGGCTTTGCAGGTGATCCACCGCCTGCCCATGCCGAATCTTAAGGACGAGCTCCATCACTCGGGGTGGAATGCCTGCAGCAGCTGCTTTGGGGACGCCACAAAGAGGAGGAATCGTCTGATTCTACCAAGTCTGATCTCTTCTCGCATTTATGTGGTGGATGTGGGCACAGACTCGCGAGCTCCCAGAATCCATAAGGTATATCTAGGTCACATCAAGTTGGCGTTTTATTTCTTACATTTTGACCAAGAGACAGTGATTTTATGGATTCCAACTTCAAATTACAATAGGAGAGTCAGAGCAGTTACAGAAGCTTTTGTCAGGTATTAGGAACTTGTGGGAGTTTTGAAGCTCATACAATTTATTGATAAACTACACACAAAAATC
The DNA here is from genome assembly GCA_033628505.1 of Tringa tobata. NCBI lineage: Eukaryota > Metazoa > Chordata > Aves > Charadriiformes > Scolopacidae > Tringa > Tringa tobata. The sequence goes on along the minus strand of JAHREE010149594.1, from coordinate 7,069 downwards.
TTGCACTGAAATATGGGTAAAGGTATTCCTCCCTTGTAGGGGTGGGACTGGGATTGTGTGGTGCTCTCAGAGGTGACTGAGACTATGTGTGTACTTGTTTCAGGTTGTGGAGCCAGTGGACGTGTTCTGGAAGGGTAACGTGGCGAATCCTCACACCTCACACTGTCTGGGCAGTGGTGAAATCTTAATCAGCTGCTTGGGAGACCCTTCTGGCAATGGAAAAGGTATTCGTCCCCCGCGTTACTCTGAGAAAGTGTTTGTGGTGCAGTACAGGCTGGAAGCTGGAAGCATTGTTAGGAGCTTTCAGTTCTTTGTGCACGTCACCCTTCCAGCAGTTGTTTAAGTTCCTATAGAGTAAATATTTCATTCATTACAATGTGGTAAAGTTCTTTAAAAATTCAGCTTTCATTTGCTTTAATCCACAAAAGCGATACTAATGGAATTGCAAAATTTTCCTTAAGCACAGGGTTGCATTTTACAGAGTGTTTAGAAAAAAACACATTTAAAGATGAATGTATTATTTATCTTATTTAAAGCTGTGAATCTGTGTGAATGTCTTCAGGCATTGTTTTCTGTGTTTATATCAGGTGGCTTCATTTTGCTGGATGGAGAGACCTTTGAAGTGAAAGGAAACTGGGAGAATGGGGAGAAAGTACCGCCCATGGGCTATGACTTCTGGTATCAGCCACGACACAATGTCCTGATGAGCACCGAGTGGGGAGCCCCCAAAGTCTTGGCAAACGGGTTTAACCCAGCCGATGTGGCGAGAGGTGAGGGAGTGTTTGTTCAAACTCTCAGAAGTGAAAGCGATTCTTTGTTACGATAACGCCTTCTGTGCTCATTCTTGTCCGACTTGCTCCGTTAGGGCACTATGGCCGCTGCATTAACGTGTGGGACTGGAGCACCCACACCTACCTTCAGGCAATTGACTTGGGGCAGGGCTCCATTCCTTTGGAAATCCGATTCCTCCACAATCCCGACGCTGCGGAAGGGTTTGTCGGATGTGCCCTCAGCGGCGCCGTGCATCGCTTCTACAAGACAGAGGTGAGCAACGAAAGCCGTGGCAAACAGGAAGCTCAAGCCAAGGGTGTTTCAGAAATCCATCCATCACTTAGGAAATAGTCACATTCAGATTGTTGATCAGTTTAATCACTGTTAATGAATTGTGAAAGTCTCGAAGAGGGGAAGGTCTTGCCAATGATGGGAACATTAGTGACCACTTGAACATGCTGCAGCCTTAGTCCATGGCCTGCTCTCTGCCAGACGGGTATCGATTGGGCAGCTAATCAGAAGGTGTGGAACTTGTCAATGGTGTCAATGTGTGCTCCTGCTGCTCAGCTGGTGTTGGGAAGCACAAGGAAGACCTGAAGGGAGAGGAGGGAGGGAAAGTGATGGGGTCATGGACAGGGGAGTGGGGCTATTGCCGTTTAGAGGGCAAGCCGCAGACAGAGAGGACACTGAGCTGTAGGAGAGCAGCAATCTTTAGTTCTGCTGCTGCTCCAACAATCTGAGATGTTGTTGCACAGTGTAATCATTAACATCCATGGTGTGGTAACCATCCTCACCCCTTGGTAACACTTATTTGCAGTGTCCATATCACCTCTGTACAGGAGCTGTTAAATAAATAGCACTATTTGCTGCTTCTCCCTCTGTCACACAGAGCTGAGCTCTCTCGGCTAGCACCGAGCAGTGGTAATGCTGTGTTCCCTCCTGTGCCTTCTGCAGAAAGGAGACTGGGCTGCAGAGAAGGTGATTGAAGTGCCCAGCAAGAAGGTGCAAGGATGGCTCCTCCCTGACATGCCTGGTCAGTGTGAGCTTGGTTGGAAAAGAAATGGGTCCTTGTCCTCTTCAGTTCCTTGGTACAGTGTAGCTTTCTGCAAAATCCTATCCTTAAATGCCAGCCACTTCCCTTGTAAAGTACTAAATTTCTGTCTGGGTTCTGTGTGTAACATTTCTGCTATAACCAAATTAGCCTTGCTTATGAGCCACCAAGTAGGAGGTTGTCAGATCGCTGCTCCCACGCTGCTCAGCGCCTGAGCTCAGTTTCTCTAGAAAAATACGTGGAGTTTGGGTCTTTGAGCCTGAGCTTATGGTGTTCAGGAATGGTCCTGGGAGTGCTGGGGGAGCCCGAACCTCCTTTGAGTAGGCACTGCCTTTCCAAGGATGATTGATTGTCCAACCCATATCTTAACATAGTTTTCTGAGGCTACTACGACTAGAATTTTGAAAGGCAATAGGCTTGTGGTCTTTTTTTGTTGCTGGTCCTGTCCGTTTCCTGACTTTGCTACTGGATATTTTCTTGAAGGTCTTATCACCGACATCCTCATCTCGCTGGATGACCGGTTCCTGTACTTCAGCAACTGGCTGCACGGGGACATCCGCCAGTACGACATCTCCAACACGCGCCAGCCCAAGCTGGTGGGGCAGGTGGGGCGGCGTCAGAAAAGCTGTCACGTACCCAGGCAGCACAGGCGTCTTATTTCCCTCTTTTTTAAGGGGAGAAAATTACAATTTACTTTTGCTTGAGAAATGTCACGATATTGCTTTCGTGTCCCTTCGATGGCCGACGCCTGCTCTCACACGTGCCCTTGGTTGCAGGTGTTTCTGGGGGGCAGCATCACTAAAGGTGGGCCTGTGACCGTAGTGCAAGACAAGGAGTTGCAGTGTCAGCCGGAGCCATTTGTGATCAAAGTAAGTTGTGCCAACGTGCACGGGGGGGTTGGTGCTCTCCTGTCAAGGCTCTGAGAGTGCTGGACGGTCCCTCCGAGTAGCAGAACTGTTTCTCCTGGCTGTTGCATTTCTTTTGCTCAACCTCCACGGCAGCTGGTCTTGAGCACCTTGTTCTCTGTTATAACTTCAGGGGAAGAGGGTGCCGGGTGGACCCCAGATGATCCAGCTTAGCTTGGATGGGAAGAGACTGTACGTCACCAGCTCTCTCTACAGTGGATGGGACAAGCAGTTCTACCCAGATCTTGTCAAGTAAGAAAACTTTGGTAAACAAACTCTCCAAGCTCATGTTCAAGATTTCTCTCTTAACTAGTGATAGGCACGTTCCAGCTGGTGCAGGGAGCAGAATTCCCAGGCAGGGAGACCCAATCCAGTTACATTTATACGCAGCCCTCCAGCCTGGGTGTTCCCCCAGAGCACACCCCTCTCAGCAGGCACACACAGCCTGGGGCCTGCACACACTGTTTGTTGAAATCGTGGTCTCTTTGGAAGTAGATGAGAACAGGCAGAAAGTGGTGAACGTGACGTGGAATCCATAGTACCCTCAAACTGCCTCTGAGTGCATCAGCGGGACTTTGTGGTGTTGGGAATGGAAGGAAGAAGGTGATCTCCCAGATGGCCACAGGAGGGCACAGCACAGCTTGCCTAGTCCTTTCTAAGTTACAACAGCTGCTAATTTTCCCTCCTTCATTGCTAATTTGAGGTTGCAGGTTTCACTGAGGTGATGGAACTCACTTTTGAGACCTGCTAAGCCCCAATTTCAATCTGGGGCTCTTCACATTTTATATTAAACGACGACAAATCCTGGCCAAATACAGAAGAGAAGAGCGACAAATAGGAATCCTTTTCCCATTATCTCTTTTCTTGTCCCTTTTTCAGGGAAGGCTCTGTTATGCTGCAGATTGATGTGGATACTGAAAGAGGTGGATTGAAAGTGAATAAAAACTTCCTAGTGGATTTTGGGAAGGAACCCGATGGGCCTGTCCTAGCTCATGAGATCCGTTACCCTGGTGGAGACTGTACCTCTGATATCTGGATGTAATCGTTGTATGCAGCTGGTTTCTTGTTTTTCTCTTTCTCCCTCTCTCTCCTCCCTGCCCTCCACTTCTCTTTCACGTGGGTGAATCGGTTCAGCTGGAGCTTCATCTGGCACCAAAATGTAGAATTAGGGTGAGCCACCGAGGCTCTGCTTTCTGCTCATTCTGAGGCAGCCAAGCCCATCTCTCTGAAACTCGGTAGACATCTCCTTTGCTCTACTCCTCCCTCTCTCACAAGGGCCTGTGTAATCACTAGTGACTGCAGGCGTCAAGGCCAAGGTCACCAGTCCTTTCAGCACTATTTGCCTTGTTTGGTGCCAGTTTGCCCTGCCACTGTTCTGTGGGGGAGAAGCTGTTCCTAAATAACTTTATAAGAGGGATACATTTCCTGGGCTTGCCCCAGGGCAAGTGTGTCCTGATTTGCTCATAAACTACTCAGTGCTTTACAGCAGACATAAAAATCATGCGTATCTGATCTGAAGCCACATGTTTCCAGAGCTGGATTATATTTTAACATTTGTGCACCAATGTTATAAAAAAAATCAACAATAAAATTGTTCTTCAAGTCAGGTGGAACTTCACCTTTTTTTCTTCTTTTCAGCATTTCACTGTTTCAAGTGAAAGAAAGAATATAGTTCTTTCACAGTTCTTTCTGTTTCAGAGAACTAAAATGCAAGATCATTTCCGAAAGTTAATAGTGTCACTGGTCTAAAAATCCTTTGGTGAGGAATTTATTTTCGCTGAAACCACCTTTGTTCCCACTGTTGCAAGTAAAGATTCTCTTCTGTTTTCTTTCCGCAAAAACCTTTTCTGCAGACTGTGCTGAGCCGGGTGACGCTGGCAGCGGGTGTCTTAAGGGTGTCTTACGGGTGTCTCTTGGCTGTCCTGTGACTTCTGGAGCAGAGGAGCACTCACAGGTCCACCCTTTCTCCTCTCGCTGGCTCCTCATGCCCCTTTCCCAGGCTGGTTCTTGGCTCTGACTCTCTTCTGCCTCCCTCGAGGTGTTGCTTTCCATCTGTGTCCATCGCCAGCCTCTGCCGTGTCCTGCTGAGCTTCAGCACTGCCAGTTCCAGGGCTGGAATCCCGGCAGCAGCGTGTTAATGGGACTTCCCACTGGAGCCTTTTGAGAGGGCTTTTTTCTGACTTTTACTGTGCTTCCACAGCAAAATCCCCATCCAGCTGACAGCTCTTGCTTTAGAATTAAGACTTCTGTACATGGCTGCTTCCCATCTTGCCTAAGATATTTGGAACCAGGCTTGGAGAGTTCAATTTTGTGTTTTTAACATAAGACATCCGCGTGGATGCCCCGCTAAAGACAGCAGATGATCTTCCAGATGACCACAGGAGGGCATAGTGCCGCTTGCCTAGTCCTTCATAGGAACTATTTCTTAGTTTTCACTCATTCATGGTTAATTTGAGGTTGCAGATTCATTCCCCAGGTCTTCTCCAAGACAAGTAGATGTGTTTATACCAGAAAGAGAGTCTATTTGTAGTATTTCCAGCAGGTGGAGGAGGACAGTGAGACATATTCTATCCCAGTTATTAGCTGGGAAGGTTTTAGAATGGAGAAGAGTTTCTGCTTAAGTGAAGCCAGAGCAGTTGTGATGAAAGCTGCCATTAAACAAACACCTATTTCTGGTCTGTTCCCTTGAGCTCTCTACTCCTCTGGTGCAGACTGACCCCCACTTGGGGGTCTGAGAGTGTAGGGAAGTGCCTTGTTACCTCCAGAGAAGGGTAAATGAGTCCCTGGAGTGGGACCTGAAATATTCAGGGAAACTACTCAGTGCACATATTCCTGGTTGGCATTTCCATCTCCATCAGCGGAGGAAGGGCCTCCATTGATTCCACGTGTTCTAAGCGTGGAGTCTGATGTGCCGTGCTTGTTGGGACTTTTGAGAAACGCTGCTAATGCCTGGCTTGAGGCAGAGGCAGGACGAGGAGAAGCAGCAGGTCCTGCCCATCCACCCTCCCCAGACGGGCGGACGGAGCCTCTGTGGGAGGAGGAGGCTGAAGGAGCTGATCCATCGGGAAATGGCACTGCCACAAAGGTGACTCACGGTCCATCTCCCTGTGGCTGCCTTCGGTGTGGCCTGAAGTCACTGCTCATTACACGGTGTCTGAAATCACCACCTGAGGATGTGGCTTCCGGAGGGGTTTGTCCGGTTGTAGCTGTGGGCTGTAGCGGGGAGGGGTGATCCCACTGCTGTTGTGCTGCTGGACAGACCTGTCTGCCCCCTCCCCTGCTCCAGCAGCAAAACTGGTTTGGAGGGGAAGGGGTGGCTGGAAGGGTGCTGGAGGGAAGGCAGAGGGGTGTGTGGGGGCAGAAGAAGTGTGGTTGTGCTGTACTCCAGCAAACCCGGTACCCTGCGCATGGGAATGTTTATTGAAGTGATGTTTTCTGAAGGGCAGAGCGTGTACCCGGTGTGAGCCCTGTGACATTGGGTTTGTGTCTGCTCAGTGAGGTGATCAAGAGATCCTGGGTGGTGGATCTTTGCTTTGCACAGAGGTCTGAGCACTCTCTTTCTGTCTCATGTGCCTTTGGTGGACTCTGCTCCTCTGCTGCCTCCTGAGCCATTTGTGTCTTGCCACCACCATTGACCTCTTGCTGCTCCCCTGGGGATCCCCAGCTGGCAGGGACATAGTCTGCCAGGAACCTCACCATCCTTCAGCCCTTCTGCTCCCCCCTCTGCCCTGGCAGGAGGTGAGCTCGGCTGGTTTAGCTTGGTGTTCGATTGCACCATGAACTTACCAGTTTTCCAGCAAAGCTGTTTCACAACATCTTCAAGGGACTGATGGTGTGGGTTTCCTTCTGCTCCTGAAGCAGGGAATGGACTGGAACAGAGTGAAACCCCTGGGAGATGCGGAGCCTGGGAAGGTCTAGGACAACCTACCGCTGCTGGTGTATTTTGCTGGAACGCTGGCACTGACCACAGGCTTTCCAAACTCTGCCAGTTCTCAGTGCCTGGTGCTCTGAGTGGGGCAGAAGGCTGTAAAGAGTGCGTGGAGGCCAGGAGAAAGCATAGGAAAGAGGGATTTAAGAAAGCAAGAGGATGAGCAACAGTGAGATCACCTGGGGCACCTTCAGGGTTAAATGGCAGGTTGAAGTGGGACACGAGAGAATGTCCCCTGGAGCTCTGGGGGAAGGTTGGAGACTGGTCCTGCAGCTGGGGACTTCTCGCTTGGGTGTTCAGAGCAGATGTGGTGTCCCTGGTGGAGCAAGGTCTTCTCCTGACACCTTTAGTGTTCTGTGCCAGTCGACAGCAGGTTGCATCACCTGGTCCTGCCCAGTATCAAAATCACAGCAG
>JAHREE010149592.1:0-13091 GCA_033628505.1 Tringa tobata | reverse complement strand
CTTGTCTTGGCCAAGCTTGGTTTGCTCCCACAGTCACTTGGGTCCCAACGCAGCAAAGCCCCTGTGCATTAAACACATTTACAGACCATAAGCTGTGCTAACCCCTTCATGTGCTCAGCATTTGCTGCAAGCCTGGGGCAGCCACAGATGAATTGCTTGGCTGTGTCAGGGCTCTGCTGGGCCAGGAATGATGTCTGTTGGGAACAATTCACCCCCCAGCATCCGTGGTGCATCACCCTTCTTTATCTCAATGCTCCCTTCAATTATAAACCTTTAAATTGAATTTATTTTTTTTTTCCCCTAACCCATAGCCCCCTTTGCCTGCACAGCATAAGGAGTGAGCAGAGTTTTGCCACCACTAGTTCCTTCTGCAGCTATTTGGTAGGGTAGCACCTGGAAGGCCCCAGCAGGAGACCCTTGGATCTAGGAAAAGAGATGAAAGGGCTGGTTTGGTATCAGTGTTTGTCTGCATGGGGGGGTCTGTGCCCCGCACCCCACGACAGGGAACCAGCAGGGTAAGGCAATGTTCCCCACTGCCCTTTCTTGCAGGTCAAAAACAGACACAAAGCTCATTGTCATTAGGCTTTGCTGCCATAGAGAGCCCATCAGGTGTCTACCGGGTGTCCCACCACCTTCCTCAGCAAAACAGAAGTCAAACGAGGTGCTGGCCCTGCTGGGCTGTGAGATCCCAGTACTAAAGGGGCCCAAATTTTTAGAGATCGTGAGGATCATGGCACCATCTCCTGAAGCACCTGGATAAACCCACAAGCTGGTCAACATCTTAACTGAACCACACACAGTACAAGCTGAAAAACCAGCATGGCGAGAGGCTGTCATTCGCTGTCATCCCAGGAAGCTAAGGGGAATGGTGAGAAAAATTGTTTTCAGTGTTTAACTACTTCATTATAGTCTAGACAAGTGATCTGTGTGGTGGTTGGGGAGCTGGCTGGCAGGCCACAAGTGGGGTCCCCAAGGGATCAATACTGGGTCCAACGCTGTTTAATATCTTCATGACTGACAAAGTTTGCTGATGACACCAAAACAAGTGGAGAAGCGGATGCTTTGGAAAGGAAAGCCACCCTGCAGGAAGACCTGGATAGGCTGGAAGAGCGGGCTAACAAGAACGTTATGAAACTCAACAAGGACAACTGTAAGGTCGTGCACCTGGGAAAACACAATCCGTGGGTGCAGCACAGGCTGGGATCTACCCGGCTGGGGAGCAGCTCTGTGCAAAGGGACCTGGGGGTCCTGATGAGCAGCAGCCTCAATATGAGCAAGCAGTGTGCTGCAGTGGCAAAGAAAGCCAACGGGATGCTGGGTTGCATCAACAAGGGCATCACCAGCAGAGATAAAGAAGTTAATACCCCACTCAGTGCTGGTCAGGCCACTGCTGGAATACTGTCTTCAGTTTTGGTCCCTGCTATACAAAAAAGATGTGGACAGGCTGGAGAGGTCCACAGAAGGGCCATCAAGATGATCAAAGGCCTGGGAAGCCTGCCGTGTGAGGAACAGCTGAGAGAACTGGACTTGCTCAGCCTTGAGAAAAGAAGACTTTACTGATCACCATGTTCCAGTATTTTAAGGATGGCTACAAAGAAGATGGAGACTCCCTTTTTACACGGAGTCACATGGAAAAGACATGGGATAATGGGTACAAGTTACTCCAGGGGAGATTCCGATCGGACCCAAGAGGAAAATGTTTCACACTGAGAACAATCAGTCATTGGCATAATCTCCCCAGGGCAGTGGTGGATTCCCCAGCATCGGACCCTTTTAAGATTCAGCTGGACAGGGTGCTGGGCCATCTTGTCCAGACCGTGCTTTTGCCACAACAGGTTGGACCAGATGATCCTTGAGGTCCCTTCCAACCCGGTACTCTATGATTCTATGCTGTGATAAAAAAGGAAAAAAGGTCAGACGCAGAGGGTTGAGAAGCAGCAAAGAACAGCATGTGAAGGTGCCCAGGAGGGTGAGGTGGTGTGAGCAACCTGGGGCGAGGGCCGTGCGTGGGATGGGGGGAGAGGGGGTGCAGGGCACACAGCACAGCATCGGCACAGCCCAGCAGGTCAGGGAAGCCTGACCTGCCATCGTGGCTGGCCAAGCAGCACCCCCCGGCCAGCTCTCACTCATGGTCCTTGCAAAACACATCTTCAGTTGCCACCAAAGGGGAAAAAAAGTATAATAATAAAACCTGATTTTACACAAAACTAGAACGCAGAAAACACCACCAATTAATGGCTCCAGGCTCTATCCCGTGTACCAGACCTCGGGCTGTTTTGCAGTCATCTCCACCTGGTTCTAAACCTGTACCACTTCCCCCACGAGATACAAAATCCCCCTGCCCGGGCACACAGCCACCACAGTGGATTTCAACTTTGAGGGAGCATCCCTGGCTCCAGGGAGATTCTCGGAGCAAGGGAGGGCTGAGGATGCCCAGCCCTCAGCCCCCTTGAAATAGCTTTCCAGATTGAGCGATCATTGTAATTAAAACGGAGTCAAGTGTCACGGCAGAGCAGCAGCTAAATTACAGGTCTGGGAGGTGGGGAAAGGCGCACATCTGACTGCCTGACAATCAAAGATGGTAAATGAAACTCTGAGCTCTGATACACTGTAATTGCACCCCAATCTGAGAACAGACAGGAATAGAAATTTGCCTCCAAAAAAAAATAATCATGTTGCAATTTAATTTCTCTCCCTTTCTAATCCATAGTTTGGCATATAAGTATTTTGAATTACAACGGGTGATACCTCTGTAGACCTGAGGCTGTTGAAAAAGGAAAGGGAAAATAAAATGCTATGTGCCCAGTAAACCTGGGCTATCTCCAATAATTTATATTCCATGAAATGGCTCGCAAGCAACGTCCCAGGAATTGCAGCGAGTGAGGTGAGCGTCAGAGTCTCAGCTCACTTCCACACAGCTCCTCAGGACGTCCATCACCCAGCCTGAAAGTCTCCCAACTGATCACAAGGTGTCTGTCCTTCCTGCCGGGCAGGGATGACCAGCTGTAAAAGTAACCGACCGGGCAACCGTTTCAGAACGACCTTGTTTAGCTACAAAAAGCAAGTTGTGGCACCCAGGGCTTCTCTAGAAACCAAGCGAGACTCTGGTGGTGGAGCTGGTGGTGGCTCTGACGACACTCAGCAGAGGACAGTGTTGCTCACACTGCGCTGGGAAACGCTGCAACTGCGTGGGCAGCATATGCTACAGTGGACACATTTAGAAGCACTTATACTGACACTTTTAAAAATACATTTATTTTACACATCTACTACTTCGAGAGCTTGGGTTTGGTTTTTTTGGTTGGCTTTTTTTTTTTTTTTAATTATTCAAAATAACACTCTTTCTCCCTGCTAAAATGTGCTCTGTGTAGCAATCAGAGTGAAGAGCAATCTTTTGGTCCCTCGTCTGTGCAGAACCTCTAAAAAAATATATAAATCAATAAATTATAAAACCTTCCTTCCACAGCCATCTGCTCACAGAAGGAAATCCCCACTATACATGTCTCCTGGCAGGGCCAGCTAGGAGGCTGCAGGGCAAGAACAGGTATTTACTAAGCGATAATTTAAAAAGGATCCATGGAAGTTCTTTATTACGACACCACTAATAAACATGCACAGTTTCCACCAGAAGTTAAGAGGTTTTCTGGAGCGCACAGGTAATCCTGAACTGGCAGACCTCTGCAGCCTGGAAACACGCAGGAACCCACTTGTAGGACCTGGAGCTCTTCTGGGAGCTGTGTTTCAGCACACAAGACCCTCATGGCTCACGAGATGACCGAGCCATTTGCCCTTGTTGGCAGCAGATCATCATTAAATACATCAGGAAAATACAAGGGGAAATACTTCCCTCCTACCTCATTTTTACAGAATGGCAAAGCTGGCCTTGGAGGATGACTTCTTTAATTTTTTTTTTCCCCCCAAAACACAGAAAAATTACTAACAGACTCCAGTAAATGGATACTATCAGTTAAGTCAGCAGCACGGTTGCATGGAAATGAAGCCTAAACATCAAAAGCAAAGGCACCCGTCCAAAGCAGGTATCTGGTGCCACCGATCTCTCGCCCAGGTCACGCACGGAGATTTAGCTGGTCGGGCAGGTTTGTGGCCACAAGATTTGCGTTTTCTTTGTCACTTATTGAGTGCGGGCTTTGTTGATTTATTTATTTAAATCAGATTTCTCTCATGTGCCTAAGCCACGACACTCACGCCACGCAGACTTGTCAAATCTGATTGGCAGGGCATGAAATAGCAATGCCTAAAAACAGCAGCGAGGGAGAGTCTCACTCCACACACATTCCCCCCCCCCAAAAGCTCCCCCGTGGGGCTGCTGAGAGGTGGATCTGACAAGCTGGTGTAACGTGGACCCCTTTGCCATGGTGGGGAGGACCAAGACCAACAGCAAAGGAGCCAAATCCATGTTCCTAGGAGGCTGCTAACTGCAAGTGGTTTGCATTCTCTGTAAAGGCAGAGGTAAAGCCCGAGAGCAGCCTTTCTGGAGTGGAGTATCGGGGTCACGTCACCAGTGGGATCCAGTGCCAGCCTTCAGAAGCGATAGCAACGGGCACCCTAAGAAAACCCCCACCAATTCCGGTTTTCCCACGAGCTCTGGGCACAATCCTAGTTCCACAGAAGCGCGTGGGCGTTTTGCAGCTATTCCCAGTAAATGTAGGTCTGTTCTCCTCTCCTTGTTCCCTTATCAGCTCCGCTTGGCATCCCCTCCTCCCCTGCACGCTCCATCCCTGGCAGGAGTTTGTGGCGGGGTCAGTGCCCGCAGCCCCGGGCAGGAATTCACCCCCCATCCCCTGCCCTCCTCGGGGCGTGCACGGCACCTGGAAACCAGCCGGTTTCCAGCCAGCAGCCACCCAACCCGCCCTCCCACATCAGCAGGGATAACTGGCTCCTGGAAGGGAGAGCATCCGATGGGAAATGCCCGCCGGGAAAGAGCCGTTCGGGAGCGCCGGCGTTTGCACCCTGCGCCTTTAAATTCATTTTTCCTGTTACGAGTCATTTCGCTAACTACTTAATTGCAGCCATCTCTCTGCGTCTGTCTCGGTCCGACGCCCACAGATGCGGCCGCCCACGCAGCCGCCCACGGCCGGCCCACGCTCTGACTCACGCTCCCAGCCGCTCTCAAAAAAATAATAAAAATAATAAAATAAAAAAAAAAAAACCAACCAACCCAGCTCCCCGCCGAACGCAAGCGCTCCCTTCAAACGTGTGCTGCTACTTTGATCTATTTCCATAGATTCCTGTGAGTCATCCCATCCGTCTCTGATCTGAGCCCAGTGGGCTAGAGCCTGCATGTATGTCGTTTTGCATGGATTTGGCTCGCACCGAGAGCTGACCTTGCTGCAACGCAGGGGCACGAAAAATCCCTGGGAACTACTTCCAGGAGCGGGTTGCTTACTTATCCAAAAAAGAATAGTAGTTATTTCCTATTAAAAAGTCCTATTGTGCTCTTAAAAAAAATTAAATTTTACATACAAATATATGTATATATCAGGGATAGCGTTATTCCGAGACACACGGCCACAGGGATGCTCAGAAAGCCTTTCCATCACACCCCCTCGCAGCGCTGTACCACGCAGCCTTTTCCCACCCCTACCACCTCGATACCCTCTCCCTCGCTTTGCAGATGGCAAGATGGTGGTGCCAAGGCTCAACGTGCCCGTTTCAGCAGGAGCAGGAGCCAGCCTGCCACTAGCGGTACAGCTTAATTAAGGCAGCGGGGACGATCAGAGCCGGGCACCCCCGGGGGCTGTGCCGTTTGGCTGCTGTCACAGGGGAAGGCAATAATGACACCCAGGCTACCGCCGAGATGCCACGCTTGTCAAAGATTTCACACCTACTATCCAGCAGATTTGCGGTGCCTCATTACCCCAAATCTGGGTGCCCCAGGTGTACCCCAAATTCCTCCCAAGCGGGTATTTCCACTTGGCAATCCATCCGCAGGTAGCGCTTGTGGGTGAATCCTTGAAAGCCACCGGGGAACATTTCCAAGCCTGCGATGTGGCTTGGGGGGATGCTGACGTGGGCAAGCATGGATACTCAGGGGATGCTCCTTCCCATCTGGAAGCTGTTGGCCAGGTCACCCCATCCTGTGCCTGAGCTAACCCCCCCCTGCCCCTCCATTCCCAGCAGGCAGGACCGCTGGCTGTCCCCACACCTGGCCCTGCAGGAGTACCCTCTGCCCTCATCAGCCTGCAAACATTGCTGATAAATCCACTCTCATTATCCTCACTGCCTCTCTGCGGCAGGCGGGCGCGCAGGATCCCTTCCTGAAGGCTTCGCAGGCATGTAGCAGATGGTGCCTGTCACTGAAAGCAAATAAATGCTTGGGTGCTCTGATTTATCTGCACAAATACCACCTGAATTATCGAGGACAGGAGGCCCAATTAGAAATGCCTGTCCTAGTGGCTCTGCACTGGGTGGCAATCAGGGCGAAGCACACAGAGTTCATGCTTTTACAGAGAGTGTGTTGTTTCACTATCAGTAGCTTATTTAGATTTGCACAGATGCATTTGAAAAAAAAAAAAAGGGAAAAAAAAAGGAAAAGAAAAAAAAAAAAAAGAGAGAGAGAAGCCAGATGGGTTTCATGAAGTTGTCACAAGGATCATTCCAAGACATGCCTTAAATGCTAAATATTAAGGAAAAAAAAAAGAAAAGATGGGAAACTTGGAGCCCGCACCTGAGCTTCCTGAAGTCGGTGGCAAAGCTCCTGTCACCTCCCTGCAGGAACAGGGCTGCAGGCAGGCAATTAGAGATGGGAAACCCAGGGCTAAATTGCTTCCTTTTGCTCCCTAAATCCCGATTAACTCCCTTCTGAACAGCAGATTAGTAACTGCAAGCCAAATCTCGCTGCTAGATTCAAAGCTTCCCAGTGGCTGAGGCTTGGGCTTACCCTTTTGTTTTCTCCATCCATCCACCCATCCTCCTAATGGGTCCCAGCGTCGCCATCGCATCCACCTCCCCCTGGCAAAGCGCAGCCCGGTGCTGAAGGAGCTCCAGGAGCCAGAAGTTGGTTTAAACAAAGTCCGTGGGGCCGGGTGCTCCCTGCCCTTGGCGGGGCTGATCTCAGCTCCCCCCGGCAGCTGGCGATAGGGGTAGCACCCTGTCTCCCCGCCGCGGGACACGGCGATGCCAGCACCGCCTGGGGCATCACCAGGAACACTCTGCCGGGGTGGAGTGGGGAGATTATTATTTCAAACGTCTCGGACCAGTGAAGCACGAATTTCAACTGGATAATTTGTCTCAGGAGTAACACCTGCGTCGGGAAGGTGAGCAGCCCTTACTGCAAAATACAGCCCTGCCCCAATCCTGGGCACTCCAAAAAGACCAAAATTAGGCTGAGCGGCCCGGGGAGCTCGGCAGGGCTCAGCGTGCAGGAGTAACACCCCACCAGGCATTTTTTTTATTTTTTTTCCCTAGGAAACATATAATTATGTAGCACTTGAGTACTGAACAACCCCTTCTCCCTTTTTTCCCCCCTTCTTGTTTTTGTTCATTTTCTTTCATTTTGTTTTTGTTTGTTTTCAGGAGAACTGGGGGAGGAGGAAGAGAAAGGCACAGAAAAAACATTGCATGATTTGATTTCAATTGCACTGCACTTTCCCCGTGCTTTCTTATGCTCGATGGGAGCAACGTGTGCGAGTCGGAGGGAACAGCACGTTTCACCAGCCTGAAAAAACTATTGCCTTGGGCCTAAACCAAATTTTCACCAGCTTCACTGGAAGCTGAACCAAGTCTTTTGAATAGCCAGAGCTGCAATCTGCAATACCGGGGTTTTAAGGAGAAGATGTTATATGGCAACTTGAGTCTCCACAGTCTCAACTATTTTTTAGCACGTTGATGGCCATCAGCCCTGCTGAGCATCGTGCTCAGAGAGCAGCACGCAGCCCTTGCTGGTCCCTTGCAGCGCTTCCAAGCAGGAAGCAGTAAAGCAATCAAGGCTCAAGATGGAGACCTTTTGTCTTCCGGGTCTATGAATGATAGGCAATATATTAGTAGAATCGAAAAGAATCACAAAAACATATGGAAACCGCCCATTTTCCCCCTCTTACTCCTAACATCAGCTCTAAATGATACATCCCGGAGGAGCCGCAGTTAAAACACAGTTATTTTTTTCAATTATTTCCATACGAGTCTTATTTATTTAAGATCAAGACAAATACTACTTGCGTGCCTGCTCCGCCGGCATTAATCATCTCCTGCACCCTGGGCTGCCGGGGATGCGGGAGGTGGAAGGAACGTGACAGCCGTGGGTGGGTGGGTGTGGAGGTGGGTGTTTGCCTGTTGGAGCAGAGGTTTGCAGCAAGCCAGCAGGGATGCTAAAAGCTCAGAGCCTTCCCAGGGTCTTGCACAATGCTCCCTGTTCATTTATATATTAAGTTTTTTAAAGTATCTTTTCTTTGAAATTTCATTTCCCACCAAGATGCATATTGCTGGGGTTTTTGGACTGAACCTCTCTTGGGATAAGATGAGGCATTTGCTCCTCTTTGGTGGAGGCTCACAGGTCCGTGGTCTTTAAACACCTATTTTCAGGCTTACCTCTGCACCATGGCTGAAGCATCCTGGCACTTGACGGCTCTCACCACCAGCCCTCCCTCTCCATTCACGGAATCATGGAATTGTTGGAGATGGAAGGGACCTCTAGAGACCATCTAGTCTAACTCCCCTGCCAAAGCAGGGTTGCCCAGAGCACATCACTCAGAACTGCATCCAGGTGGGTCTTGAAGATCTCCAGAGGAGGGGACTCCACACCCTCCCTGGGCAGCCTCTTCCAGTGCTCTGGCACCCTCACCAGAAAGAAGTTCTTCCTCATATTTGAGTGGNTGCTGAAGGGACTTCTCTCCCCAGCCTGCTTGCTCAGTTAAGATCTACAGCTGCCTGTCCTCATTGTATGTGCATCACGGAATTGTCAGATTTGGAAGGGACCTCTAGAGACCATCTAGTCCAACTCCCCTGCCAAAGCAGGGTTGCCCAGAGCACATCACTCAGGACTGCATCAAGGTGGGTCTTGAAGATCTCCAGAGAAGGGGACTCCACACCCTCCCTGGGCAGCCTCTTCCAGTGCTCTGGCACCCTCACCAGAAAGAAGTTCTTCCTCATATTTGAGTGGAACTTTCTATGTTCCAGCTTCTGCCCGTTGCCCCTCGTCCTGTCACTGGGAACCACTGGAAAGAATCCAGCTCCATCCTCCCTCAAACCACCCTTTAGACACTTGTAAATGTAGATGAGGTCTCCCCTCAACCTTCTCTTCTCCAGGCTAAAGAGCCCCAGCTCTTTGAGCCTTTCCTCGTAAGGGAGATGCTCCAATCCCTTAATCACCTTGGTTGCCCTATGCTGGACTCTCTCCAGTAGTTCCCAGTCTCTCTTGAACTGGGGAGCCCAGAACTGGATGCAGTACTCGGAGCCGCTGAAAACACCTTGGCCGTGTCTGAAGGGGGGGAAGGTTTGTTCCCACTCACCACAGCACAGGGAGAAAGCTGCACGTCAAGAAACGATGTCGGCATACACCCTGGGACAATCCAACACGTGCAGCCTTTAACAGCATGGGGGCATCAGCGCGGGCACGGCTGGCACCAGCCACAGCAGGAGTTAAATCGGTTTGGAGGAGTGAAAAAGGGGCTTGCTGGGGGGCAGCACACCACCAGAGGCACGGCACTGCTCTGCGGAGGGGGGCAGCCCACAGACACATGGGGGTCATGGTTTCCCCTCCACCACCAGCTCTCTGTGCTCCCCCAGCCACTGGCTCTTAAACCAGCCCAAACCTTTTCTTGAACATTTATTTAGCTTGAGAATGGCTAATTTCACTTTGAACGTGGTCCCAGTCTAGTTAGCATCGGTTAATGCCATTTCTAAATAAACAAAGGCAGCCAGAAAGGCTTTTGCACTGACACGAGTAAACCTGATTAGAGTAAACCTGATTGAACACCTCAATTAATCTGTACATCACCACACCTGAGACTTAGTCCATTAGATGAAACCCCAGCGGCAGCGTACACCTTACGGGGTATTATCCTACCTCTTTCATATCCGAATGCTGGTTCTTATTTATCTTAGAATTATATAATCATTTAGGTTGGAAAAGACCCTTAAGATCACTGAGTCCAAGTGTTAACCTAACACTGCCAAGTCCACCACTAAACCGTGTCCCTAAGTGCCACGGATCTTCTTACTTCCCACCCAGTTACACCAGCGAGGAAACCCGTAGCATCCCCTGTAGGTGTGACACATGACCCAGCTGTGCCCACAAAGAATTTGGTGGCTTTTTTGCTTGCACAGCAGAACGGCTCTCCTTGTTGGGTGCCCTCTGCCACCAAGAGAGGCTGAATTGGTATTACTGGACTGCTGGCACGAACATCAGCCTCACACAAGACAAGCCGACAACGGGCAAAACTCACACAAGCAGCAACTCAAAAGCCAGTCTCACCCACCTTCGTCTTCTGCTAACGACTGCCAGTAACAAGAAGGAAGGCTTTAATCTCACCAAAACCTTAGGTGGTGTGACAGCATCCATCTTCTTGCATCCTTCCTTCTCCATCCTTCCCAAAGAAAGTCCTCAACAAGAAAACAGGCTGAAACACGGCAACTGCTAAAATATGGTTTTGCCTACCAAAGACCCTGATGTAGGAACGCAAGGAGGGACAGGCTGTATCCCACCCTGCCTGGAGGAAATGCAATCAGCAAAGCCCCTGGAAAACGAGGGCCAGCTGCTGTCCCTCTCCCAGCTGTGCCACCATCACCACTTTGGTTTCAGCTGGGAAGCTAAATGGAAAAAAAAAAAAAAAGGTAAAAAATGAATGTATTTGGTTCCCTTCAACAAACAGCAAAATTATGGTGTGGGTATAGCAAATGGGAATCCAAGGTGATCCACACAGCAAAAAGGGCCTTGTGCCTTTTCTTTCTTCTTTGAAATGCACAGCTTTAAAGGACGGTTCTCCTGCTTTCTATCTAACAATGGAAAGACAAATATAAATGCAGCATTTTTGCCCTCAGCCACAAAGACGGCAAATTTATTTTGGGGAGAAAGCAAAATGGCATCTCGGAGCCTAACACATTCAAGACTCCGAGGGCTCCAAAAATAGACCTGAGCATCACACGGCAGCAGTGCCGTGAGCAGGCTCTGCGCGGGGACCGCCTGCCCCTGTCAGAGCACATTTCCTGAGGCTTCACAGCAAAGCCCTCTGGTGAGGGCTCCGCTGCCTAATCCGCAAAACACACCTGATATTGTAGGAAGAAATCTTGGGCGTGCTCAATATTCACACTGTCAGACTGGGGCCCCACATAGCACCAGGAGCCCCTCTCCAAACAGCTTAAGGAAAAGCGAGTGTTTGGGGAAAGAAGGAGGGAAAAAAAAATGGGGAGGAATAAAATAGAGGCTGACACTTATATAGATGTAATGGCTAACAAACCGCTTACCTGCTACCTGTAGAAACATGCCTTTTGAAAAATACTGTATGAGCTGTCTCCCAGCATTGGAGGCTCTACTGGATGGCTCATTCTTACACCAAGCACAAAGTAAGCACGGTCCCTATGGCAGGAAATTTGTGGGGTTTTCCTCCAAGAGCGGAAGTGGATCATTTCTGGAATTAATACTCTAAGTCAATATAATGCTATGTTAGGCTGTAAAATGTGTGTTGGGTTTCCTGAGCAAATTGGCATTTACGTAATGTGAACAAAGGGGGAAAATTCTCTGACTACCATGGAGGAATCAGCTCAGCAGAAAAGCCCCGTTAATTTGTCGTTATCAAGTTAGCCTTGGTAGAAGCTCTTTGATGTGTTTCCTGCTCTCCTCCAGGTATCATCATTGTACAGGGGCAGGCTGGCTGGCTGCTGGCCCCAGGTGTGACATATCGCAGCAGACAGCCCCAGCGAAGAGCTGTCAGTCCCACGGGCAAGAGTCAGAACATCCTGCTCCTTCCTCCTCCTCACAGCCCGGTCACTGGCACAGCATCCCTTCCCCTGCCAAAAATAGAGAGGCCAGGATCCTCCTCTGGTTGCCGGTACAAGGCCGGACCACAGAGCCCCCCCAACCCTCACAATTTACTCCCTTTGCAATACGGAGGGAAAGGAGGGTGTTTTGGGGATGCAGTTTGTCTCCAGCAGAGCTGCTGGCTCACGAGCCAGGCAGTCCTTACCACGGGGTCTCCTCTACATCTTCTCTGTGGAAACAGATTTGTGCAGAAACGGTGATGCTATTGTTATGGGTGGATGTTAATAGCAATAGCTAGACAAGCAGTGTAATCTCAGATGCTATGTTAAGGCTGCATCCCACAAACATCTACGCTCGGGAGTAGGGTGAATAAATATGCATATGCCTCTGTGGGATCACTCTTCTGACTTGCTTTTCCTCCCAAACTCTGGTGAAATAAAAGGTACTGTCATCTCCACTGCAACTCAATATTTAGGCTTTGGGGAAAAACAACGACAAATCTTTACATTCAGTGGAATGGCTGCAGGGAGGAGGAGGTTATTCAGCATCCCCTGGCCCTGGGCACAGCTTCTGCTCCCTGGCACCTCCTCCGTGGTGAGGAGCCCGGGGGGTGCCCGTCCTCCAGCCGGCCATGCCAGACACGCTGGGCTCCGGGCAGGCACCCGGGGCTGTGGCTTTCCCTGCTCTTGCTTTTCACCTCAACTTTTATATATGGGAACGCTGTACACTCATTAATTACTGCTCTGAGCAGCGTGGTGGGTTGGGGTGGGCTCGGGCTTTGGCAGGGAGGGAGGGAGAAGCAGCGGCTCGGTGCGGCCCAGCTTTGGCGGTGCCCGCCTCCCGTCCCCCTCGCCCGGCTGGAAAACAACATGGGCGACGCGCGGGGGCACGGCATGGCCTGCTGCCTGCTCCCACTCGCTCCGGGAGGAAAACAGCCTGCTCCCCCTTCCTCCTGGCTCCTCTGTCAGCTTCCAGCAGCACGGCAGCCTTCCAGCGAGGTGGAGGAGTCGGGTAAGGCCAGCAGACAGGCCCCTCTCCCTCTCTCTCTAATCGCGGATTAAACATCTTATTGATTCCTTCCCAAGGAGGGGTGCTGCAGGGGAGCCTCAAGGGGTTGCCAATCGTCACAGTGACAGGATGAAGTTCACCCATAAGG